>SKCR01049235.1:0-142859 GCA_019454045.1 Zanthoxylum bungeanum
AATCGTTTCATTTTCCACTTGAAGTTTCAAATATGTTCAATTTTCTACAACAACAATGACAATTTAAAAATGCTTCTAGCAAAAATATTTGTTGTCTGAAAGTGTTCTAGCAAAAATATTTGTTGTTAAATTATATTAAAACAAAATCTTGAACAAAAGAAATTCAAATTTGTACTTTATTATAGGAAAATTATTATTTTTCTACTTGATAAAAAATATGTAATTACTGTTTCATATTTTTACAAAAAACTCACCCCCTGAATTCGAACCGTGTAAGTTAGATTATAAATTATACACCACCAAACCACGCCCCTTGAGGACGACATGATATATAAATTGGCACCAAAAGATCCAATGAATCATAAACTGAACCTCTAATTACACCAGAACTAGATCTCCGAAGCTATAATAACATATAATGAGAAGCTAGAGCCTGATCGCACGAACAATTTCTTTCACGTCAAAAACGGAGGGATCGAGGGAAGTAATTAATTTGAGCGTTCAAATATCTACATTAACGTTGTTACGGTGATAAAAGTTCGTTGGTTCTATGTCATTCTATATATAGCTCGCTCCCGCATTAATTTCTCAGCTAGCTATATATAAATGAAGTGTTAAACGACAGCCTCTAGTGTCCCATATGTATATTTATCTTCAAAAACCGCACTATAGCCTTAACTTTGCATGCTCATTTCAAAGCTTGCAGATGGCAGATTAATTTCCTTATGCAGTCGGACAATTGAATGCCTGTGTCTGTCAACATTTTACTCCTGTCACTTTATAGCTGGGTGGAAAATGCTCTTATATCCTGGGTACTTTAAGCTGTGCCTTGGACCAAAAGATTTATTGACATATTATATAATATAACGGTCCAAAAACATATTGCAAAATTGTCGACCGAGCGGCTTAGGAAGGAAGATACCAACGACGATACTCTTTTGAAACTTTCTGCCATGAAAAATCAACTATACAAAGAAGCTCATCCCTTAATTAGATTGGCCATGGAATGATTTCAAGATGAAGTTCCTTAGATTGGCTTACAGTTTTGACTACTTCACCCAGCTAGCTACTTTTGGGCTTGAAAAGTAGCAACTGGATATATATAGCAGCTTTTATGTTCTTTTAATTGTGCATTTGCAATCAACATTAACTTTTGAGGTGACCGGATAGGCAAAGTTCCCATAATGTTTAATCTACTCTCTTGTTTTGATTTTTTATTTTATTTTATTTTTTTTTTTTTTTTTTAAAAAAAAAGAAAAGAAAAGAAAGAGAGGAACTACCAAAAATTGTAAAATGGGCCTTGGCCCGTAGATTCTATTAACTTTTGAGGCCAGTGTACTAATGGGCTCAAGAATCCGGCCTGAAATGTGTCCATCTCGATGACTAAAAGAGAAAAAAATAAATCTCTATTCAATTTTCCGGTCGCGGTTTCTTCTTGACGCGATTGTTGTATTACTCCTCTTACTGCTCGGAAACGTACCGATGAGAACAGAATCTGACCATTCGGTTTCGTACCAAATTTCATCGTCAAATCCTAGTGCCCGTACGTCTTATTTCTCTACTTTGAGAAGGATATATATTTAAACTGATACTTTCAGCAAGGAGCAAGTTTCTGAGAAATATTAGATAAATAATATATTTTGTCGACAGGGCTGCTAATTCCAGGAACAAAATGGCATACATATCAGCTAAGCATAATAGCATATTAAAAGAGATTCAGAATTGACTGGATACAGCACTATGTAGCGATATTTGAGTTTGTGGGCCAATTGAATTTGAAAGATGAGAGATGAGATGTGATGTTAGAATCCTATTTTTCTTGTGCTTTTTTTGAAATGATTAAGGCATTAACATTTTCACTCCTTAAAATGCTGAGAAGGTTGTGCATCTTGCAATACAATGCATATACGTTTTGGATTCAACATTAACTCAACGAATTTGTGAATATTTTCAAAGAAATATTATTCAAGAAAGTGTCTTCCCGCACAAAGGATTGTTAAATTTCATGGATTTACCTTTAGAGTTTTCACATGCATAATGGTTTTTTATTATTCGTACATGAAATTAGCTCTGATATCATATTAAATTTCATAAGCATGACTCAATTCAAAAATTAGTTTCAGGATTGAATGTTACCTTATATTTACATGAGTAATAATATATGAACTAAATGGTGATAGTAGGGTCATTAGTTTTAGTCACCCTTATGTTGTCCTTTAGTTCTTTTATCATTTTCCTACGACTAAGATAAAGATCACTTCTCAACCGCCGATATGAGATATTTTCCTAAACAATGACGGAAGTGGTGACTAGTGGTAATTGATCGGAATCTTCCGCATAATTTTTTTGATCACTTTCCTCCCCTTGAGCCGTTATTCGACGAGTATATCCTGCCTAAATCTACTACTCTTGATCGGTTGTTTTTGTATGAATTCTTGGAATGGCTCTCTCACTCTTAAAGATAGCTACAATTCTCTTAGCATGCATCAGAATCACGTTCCTGGTATAAACAGGTTTGGAGTTCCTTTATTCCTCCAAAACTTTCAATTTTGGTTTGACGTCTTTTACTTCATATTCATAGATTTTCTACGGATGATTTGCTGAGGATGCGCGGTATTCCCATTGTTTCGATTGGCATTTTATGAATTTCCGATAGCCCTTCCCTACAGTTGTCGAAGTTAATGCTCTTTGAAATTGTATTTGTAAAACAAGTCTTGGCCCTTAGCTGATTAATTTATGGCTTCTATGCTCCTTTCACATTATATATCTCATTTGGCGGGTCCGTAGTAGGATCACATTTGACAATATCGTGGCTTCTACTTTTCAGATCAAATTGGATTATCTTGCTCATTTGCGGCATTTTGCTAGGTTTGTTCCAGGTTATATTCGTTATGGTAGCGATTGTGATATCATCCTCTCTTTGGGCTTGAAAAGTTTTTGCCTTGAATTGGTGGCCTTTTCCTTGGGTTGTCTAAAGGTAATCCTCGAATTTTGGCTTGTGATGCGTTTTCAAGAAAGAAAATGATATAAACACAGATAAATAACACAAATCTAATCACATATATTTAGGTGGTTAGATATGTGTGATTAAGTCACATCATTAATAAAGAAATAAGTGGAAACTCAATAATATAGATTCAATCATCTAAATATTTGTGATTGGATGTGTGGCATTTGTATATACCTTGATGGTTTTGGTTATGCTTTTTTAGGTCACCACATTGCTTATTATACTGAAATCTTAGCCGATATCTTGGTTATTGAATATGCCGTTTCTAAAGGCCTAGTCATTTCTACGATTTCCCTTATTACCACCGATTTGGCTAGTGTCTTCTTTGGCAGTTGATGTTTTGGGTGGGCTTTGCTGATTTCTTTTCTTTTGTCTCGCTTAGGACTAGTCATTTTGTTTTATCTCTTTTGTATTACTCTGATCTTTATTATTTTTAAGAATACATTTAAGAAAAGTGTTGGGTGTGTAGACAAAGTCCCAAGTCTCACATTGGTTAGATATGAGGAAGATCATGGGTATATAAGGATGGACATGTATCTTCATTGGTATGAGACCTTTTGTGTATAACCCAATAGCAAATCCATGAGGGCTTAGGCCCAAAGTGGACAATATCATACCAATGTGGAGATAAGTGATGTCCTAGGTTTCCTTACAAAAAGTTTTGACATTAATTTTATGAGAAATATAAAAAATTGTCAAATCATTATTAACTTTTTTCTTTTTTCTCATCAAGATTTTCCTTAAATGAATTCTTAACAAGCATTTCCCTTTTAATAATATCTACTCAATGGGAGGCTATGTGCAAGTTTTGGTTGCTAAGATGATCAACAAAGACACTGAATTCTCTCCTGATTGTCGCTGTTGGACTTGGAACTTTACTTGAGCAACTAACTGTTTTTCTGTTTTGTCGGAAACTTTTCAGAAGCCCAAATGTCCGACAGAAACTCTGCATCTGCCGCATCAACTAAACAAAAAGGACATATTAATTATAACGAGCTTTCTGGCTTCTGCATCAAATTGTACTGCTAATAAAACACAAAACTTGCGCCCACATGCTCGCGCATGCTACAGTTTTTTTTTCTTCCCCTTTGGAGAAAGAATTGGACCGATTCTTTTTCTTCCTTTTATTTCCCTCCTTATGTTTTGCTTTGTAATTAACACTATTTTCCAGGCTTATGCAAGCCATTATCACAAGCAAAATAGGGTTAATGCAAGTTGATCATCCCGACAAGACAAGACAATCGATGATCCGAAGGCTTATTGGGACCACGAAATTTTATCTAAAAAAGGAAGCTGCATTATGGTCCAGCCTGTTGATTTTATGCATCCCTTTGGCCTCACTCAGTAACACTCTGACTGTTAATTCCACACACCCCTACAGAGTGCCCTAATCCCATAACAAAACCTAGAGTATTCTTTTTAGTGACTTTAGTTGTGCTTTGGCTTTGAGGGAAAAATTTTTATTTTTTCTTTGAGATTCTTAATAGTTTCTGTACGGATTTATTCTCTCTATACTCTCTAGGAGTGAATAATGACACACCTATAAATATTTTAAGCTTTCCGAAGAAAAGAGGCACTTTTAAACAAAAACTGTCGAGGATACCTGTACCAGAACTCATCAGATCAAGCTTCTGAGTCAGTATAGTTTCTTTTCTCAACTCTAGCAAACAACAGTAATATAAAGAACTAAAGGAGACAAAGGTCTTGTGGGGCGCATAACTGGAGCTTCAATTTCGACTAAAGGTGGCGACAGTCCGTTGATGCTTATATACGTCTGCTATAACTTCATTTTCAAAAAAAAAAAAAGCCATGTTTTCTTGTTCTTTTTCTGTTTTTTTTGGGGTTAAATTTTAGCATACAACATTTCGAAAATGACATTTATTGTTATTATTTTAATGTCAGCAAAAGGGTCACTATAAGAAAATATAATATATTTTAGTGTTTTTTTCGACGCTAATAAATCTTTTGACGTCAAATTTAAATTTCGACGCTAAAACGTAAACTTACACATTTAGCGTTGAAAGAGTTGTTCGATGCTAAATATCTTCATCAACCAAGCTTTCGCGTCAAAATTTTACTTCGACACAAAAGACCTTTAGCGTCGAAATTTTGATTTTTAACGACGAAAGCTTTCGACTCTAAAGTTCTATTTTCTTGTAGTGGGTTCTAACATATATAACAGTTTAGATCACTGTAATAATGATACTATGATATTAGTAAATTATGATATGATTATAGTAATTGATATGGTTGTAGTATCAGTAAATCACTAACACTACAATATTATTAAAATATTGAATATATTTATAAGATTTAGTAAATTAGTATCAATGAATTATGTGATTATAGTATTAATGTTTAATTTTTTTTTAAAAAATACAAAATGAAATTGGCAGGTTGCGTATTGGTTTATTCGCATTTGTAATGCAATAAAATGTAACAAAAACATAAACTCAAATATCGATATAGTTGTTGATTGTTTGGGCTACTTGCGCTAGGGATTCAAATTGTGAATGTAAATTGGTTTAATTAGTAAAAATTTTCGAAGTAGGTATATGGGTGAGTGGAGGCAGACGTCAGTCTTCATATACGGGCTTATGATTTTGCGGAGATCTGTGTTTTTAATAAATAGTCATTCGAGTCTATATATTACTGTGACCCCTTTATCAAGAGGCACCCCTTTTCTCGAAATTACGAGTCTCTCTCACTCTAAGGAAATATGGAGACATTCTCTTCATATTCATTGCGGTGAATTCATATCAATATATTGTACTTATGTTATGTTGGCATATCAGATCTATAATGATATACAAGGGTTTAGCTATAAATTTTTTTAGCCTATGCTAAACTAAAATAGATGGAGAAAAATTTGCTGATTTTTTTTTTTTATGATGGGCTAATATTGTAATTAAATTTTTTAAAAAAATCAAAACTTTTGGCTGGGCTATAATCCACCCTAGTCAACATTAAAATTCGTCCCTACGTCTCATACAATTCTTCTTTAATGATCAGTGTATTCAAATATAGATTCCAATAAATTAACTTTAAAAAAAATAAAGTTTTAAATGTTATTTTTTTTAGACGTTAATATCCTCGTAGAAGACGTGATAGAGCATTATCAAACTTTAAGAAGACCACTAAATTGAAAAATATAAGCTCCAAATCACGTGAAATTAATCAGTGTTTTTAGAATCGGATCGGTGATCTATTCGGTAATCCAAAAAGTTCAATAAATCATTGGTTCGATCGGATAAACCGTTCCGAAAAAATTTACAGATCGGATGATGTCATAAATAGTTCTATTTAATTAAAAATTATAAAAAATACTAAATTTTAGTTTTTGATTTTAAAAATTAAAAAAAAAAAATTTTGAACCAATCTAGTTCAGTCTACCGATTTGATTATTTTTTTTAAATACCGATTTTTATGTTTAGCCAAACCGAACTCACAGCTGATTCCCGATTCGACCGGTTGAACCGGCTGATCTAGTCCGATTTTAAAAACAATCAAATTAATATCTTGAATAATTTTAGTGTTTAACCCCTTCGTTAAACTTCGTATATCTTTTTAGTCATAAAAGACTCCACATAGGCCAATATCCAAGAGAAGCAATGCAATAGCAATAGTAAAAAATCAAATAAAATAAAAATATTTTCCTATTAGATAAAATTGATTACATGGATATTTTAATAGTAGTGTGCTCTATACATGCAAAACCATTATTTCATTATATTTAGTAAATGTTATTATTATTTTCTATAATTTTTATCCATATCAACTTAAATCTTCTATGATTTTACTTAACTGCTAACTAAATAAAAATTTAAGTTAAGATGTGGTTTAAAGAAAAAGTACTGTAAGGGTAATTATATTCATTTCTCACCAATGTAAACGGGGTTTAAACTCAATCCAAAAATTATAACTCTAATAAATGAAGCAATGTCTTAGCGAAACAAATGGATCAAAGAGATGAGAGATTTTCGGCGAAGAGTTGACGAACTAATAACATCTCCAATTTAATGTCCTTACCGGGCTCTCTACATATATCGAAAAGTTATATTATTTTTAATTTATCGAGTCATGAGAGGATTTGCTCCAACAATCCTCCTACATATCTCATATATAATATAAAATATTTGATCATGTAGATAATATAATGTCAATTAGTTAGCCTTTAGCACGTCATTTTTCCTCCTAAATCTAAGGAGTATAGTCGCAAGTAAAAATAAGATGTGTTGTTACAGACTACAATCATATCAGACTCCGTACATCTAAGAGAGTAGACATAGATTTTCAGGTCACTTGGAGATGCTAGTATTGATACTAGTGAAGCATATATCACTAATCTACGCTCATTTTGACCTCAATATCAGTTCGGATACACTCCTAATAAGTAGATCAACTCAACAAAGCAATGTTGCTAGTTCTTATAAGGACGAGCCGCATGAATTCATTTTTCGACTCAGCTCTCTCTAGAGCTATTTTGAAACCCCTCTCACCCACAAACTAAGAAGAATAAACTCTAGTTTGGATATCCTCGAATTCTAGTCTTTAAAGGAAAATGATACCCAATTACTCTGTAAATTATCATAATGATACTTTAGTCTATATAATTTTGAAAATATATAATGACTTGAATATCCCTAAAATTATCCAAAAATAATAAAAGCTTCTTCTAAAATTAAATGAAAAATAACTCAATTAATAAAAAATATATAATGGCATGGATTAAGACTTGTATTTTCTAAAATTACAAGGACTAAAGCTTGTATTTCTAAAATTATAGGAACTAAAGTGTTATCATAATGATCGATAGGATAACTCAATCTCATTAATAGTCTATCTAGCTAATAAGTAAAGCGAGCACAAATTTTGCCAATGCACCACCCTAGTTTCCCAAGTAAGTTATCAATATTTGTAAGTCTTAGATATGTCTTACTACCTTAATTTTTTTTCGAATTTGAAGAAGAGAGAGAGATAGAGAAACACACAAAATTACCTTGCTACAATAAAGCACATTATCTTGTTTTCAGGTTTTCCAATTTCCGGATTTAACCTGTGCTAGATACAAATGATTGTTGATTGGACTCATTTCAAATATTCCTGAAAAGAAGAAAAACAAATCTTTTTTTATTAAAATAAATGATCATGAGAATGGGTGAAACCTGAAACAAAATCTTACATCACCTAAGACTTTATCAAATCATATGATATCAAGAACCCGTCAAGTTCCGAATAGACATTGACTTACAAAACAAATCTAAAATAGCAAAACTTACATATATGATAAGGCATTAATATAGTTTCTTCAACTTGTATTAGGTTAAAGAGCCTATGACTTATAAACTATTTCAGTATTCTCCCGCAAACGATGTGAGATATTATAAAATATACCATAATAAAACTTTTATATATAGACCTGCTCAACTCATAGAGGTAGCTCAAAGCCCTATATTGCCAGCCTAGCCTCACCATGGGGAATTATATATCAGAAGACTAAGGCTGAAATTATTTGAAAAGTTTAATCATAAAATTCCTAGCCTCACCATAGTGAATTATAAATCGGAAGACTAAAGGCTGAAATTATTTGAAAAGTTAAATTATAGTCTACACTCCCCAGTTGTGATGTGAATTGACATACAATCATGCATGATTATAACAAATAATTCATTCAACTATTTACTTTTGTTGTAAATATGATCATGCGTGTACAAATCAAAAGGTAAGTCGTAGCATTTCCTGATATTCATGTGACTTTGGTTCTTAGTGTGTGTGTATATATGCTTGTAAAGCTAAATGATTTGACATACATACATATAAATATAATTGATATATATTTAGGCTACCTTTGTAATATTTTATGTTCTTGCCGTACTTACAATTTGCGAAAGGCTCTAGGACTACATATATTTTAGACACTCTAAATGATATAGGACTTCAAAACTTTTCACCTCATTCATTTTAATCTCCCTCGAGCTCCATCTAGCTTAGAAATTTTCAACTTTTTTGACTGTTAGATATGGTTTTATCAATCAAAATGTTAGCTTTAAGAGTAGAGGGTCGCACAATGCTTATATATATATAATTCATTTACCTCGGTCGATGTGAGATGATTTAATCCTCAACACTCTCTTTCACTTGCATGTCATTCTTTTGCATGGTTCGTCTTACGTGGGAATGTAGTATGGGCTCATTTATACACGAGTCTGCATCTAATACCATGTTGATATTCATGAGCTAACTTTTGGGTTAAGTTAGAATCATAAATTTCAATCTAATATCAGAGCCAATATCATGCACGAGTGGGTGTACATAATAGGCAAAATACTGACATGCATGTGAGGATGGAAGTGTTAGATAAAATATCTTATATCGGCTGAGAAGTGATAGTATTATATGAATATGAATAAAAGACAATTCTCAATTTTCAAATTAATTTTTGAGTTGAATTAGTCAAATGGAATTCTACTCCTCTTCCCCTATACTGTCTGTTGATACCGGTGTAGTAGGATTAATTTGTAATACAAAACTCATAAAATCATACGATTTTATGAAAACATGTATTATGGTTCGAATCCATAACCAATCCTAAATAAACAAACGAAAAAACTGCCTAACAGTTTTCTTATGCATCAGCATTTATAGGTACCGTATATATTAGCAATGACCTCTGAATACAGATGTCAAAGAACCCCTATGAAATTTTCTTTTTAAAAAGAATGTTCTTGGGAACAGAGAAGAAATGTTACTGTCCAATTCTCTGTGTGGCAGAAGAATAGAATATGTATAACGAGCAGAAAGTTAGTAGATTAAGGAAAGATTCTCAATCTTTCTGCTTCCTATACACATTGTGAAATTTTCACCCATGGAAAACACTTATTGTAATAATGCATATACTGTTAGGCATGCAGCTATCTTTATACGCATATATTGTAATCAATTATACAGTGCATTAAACTTAGAGCAGTAGATGATATGCAATTTTTCCCATTTTATCATCAATGTCACATCTATGCGTGCCTATTCTAATCAAGAAAATGATGAACACCTATAGAAATATAGATAGAGAAAGAGAGAGAGTGTGTGTTTGTGGACTGTGGGTGCTATTAATTATTATTGTTTTAATAATTTCACCTTTAATTTGATGTTGAAATCTAGCTCTTGCATGGCTGGACACCTCCCATGCCGCGATAAGTAAAAGATGAAGACTTTGTTGAATGTGCAAGCAAATACAAAACCAAATATTCTTGCCATTTGAAACAGGCAAACATAAGGCTAAACAGGTGAAAGCTAAGCTTCCATATTCAAAACTAATTCAGGAAAGCCAAATGAAAATACAAACCCAGAACATATAATTTTATTTTTTGATAAAATGACCTTAATTAGTACTAGAAGAAGCATCAAAACAAGATCATAAATCTCAATTAGGTTAGCACCTAGTAAATTGTCTAATTATATGCTAATCATACTTTGTCTTAAGTGTTGCATTAAATAAAATGACAAAGAAAATGGATGGCTTAATTATTACCGTGGAAGCAACAGGCGTTTAGTTTAATTTAAGGTTTAAGAGGGTACAGGATATATAAATTAAAAGTTAAAGAGACCTTCCTTTATAGAAAAAATCAGAACATATTATTTTAAAAGACACAAATATATATTAAAGGTTAAAGAGAAAACCCCCCCGAGAGAAAATCAAAAACAGACACACAACATGCTCATATTCTGAAATGCTGATGCCTGCTAACCCTTCTTGTAGGAAACAAGGCTTATGATTTCAAGGACAATAAAATGAGAAGAAGAATATATAATGAAATGAGATAATTAATATTAACTAAAGGTTTGAGATTCGTGCGAGAAAAGAAAAACATCTCCCATATTGCCTCTAGTTTGTACAGTTTTTCTTTTTTAATAAAGTTACTTGGTTTCTTTTCTTACTAGCTCCTACTTAAATTGGTTGATATCAAATCTACATAAAACAACATTAGCAAATATTAAATCTAAAGTTGACAAAGAGAAGTAACATGGTGCTTTACGATTACGATGACCTTGGGCTTGAGAAGAATTGCGTACCAGGTGCGGCAATGAAAGTGGTGAATGGAGTTGGGTATAAAGAAGAAGGATCTAGAAATGCAGAAGAGGAAGAAGCTGTGGCTGCAGCGATTGTGGGTGTAGTAGATGCAGTGGTGTTGATGGGGCCAGCAGTTATGAGATTGAGTGGCTGAACACCGCCGCCGCCCGAAGAGCTTTCACCATTTGTGTAGGTACTTTCAGGTCCTTGGTCATAGAGAATTCCCTTGAACAAATGGCCTCCTATGTTCACTGAAGTTTGATAGGCGAACAGATCTTCAGTATCCTCAATGCCGCTCACTTTAACGCATCTGAATACCGCTTCTGTATTCACTTCAGCTGGCAGATTCCCTACTTCAAACCCTAAAATCAAAAACCCAGAAAGGAAAAAAAAAAAAAACAATGGAATCATTTTTTTATGCGTGCAGCTGCAGTCACACAATTGCAAATACACAGATATGAACAAAGACACACACATAAAAAGGGAAAGAGATAAGAAAAGCCATTGGGGTTGTCTCTATGGAGGTCGATTTCATTACACGCATGAGATCGCACAACACAAGGCCTTTCTTTTTCTTTTTCTTTTCCTTTTCCTTTTATTTTTATTTTTGTTTGGGTTCACAGTTCACTCACTCTTTCTAGAATTTCTGTAGATGCTGTCTCTAAATTCTGGTTGAGTCAGTCTTTTTAGACTGTTGAGTGTTTCAAAGTTAAATATATACAATAAAGAAATGAAAAAAATAAAAGAAAAAAACAGTACCAGACGCGTTAGCTGTAGGCAAGCGACTACAAGCAAGATAGGAAGAACTGGGATTTTCTCTGTGTCTTTTGCTAGTCTCCCCACGAAATTTAAGTTGCTGTTGCTGCAAAGCAAGTTGTTGTTGTTGTTGTTGTAGTTTCTCTCGGCGTTTAGCAGCAGGAACCCAAGTGCTTTTAAGATGTGTTTGGCACTCGAATCCTCGGCTCTTACAGCAAGTTCTGCATCGCATGTGAACACAATCTTTCTTGGCTTGGTTGCCACAATCTTGGCAACTTGTTCCTCCACCAATTCCACTACTCCTCACCATCATGAACGCCGATCTCGATGAGGAATTATGATCACCACCCACGACGTTGATTGCGCTCCTGCTGGGTCCCATCCCTAATCCAGCTGCTGATGAGTAAAGATCCGCTTGCTGCTGCCGTTGTTGAAGGAGCAGTTCAGCTTGTTGTTGCATTAATAGCTCAAAAGTGGTACCAGTAGTACCCTTGTAAGAAATATCATCATTTTTATACCAAAACAAATTCTCAGGAGTAATTTGGTTTGTTGGATTATGTTGTTGTTGCTCTTCTTGATTGCTGCTGCTGCTAGAAACTCTACCTAATGAAAAAAAGCCTGCCATGTTGCCTCTTCAACACCTGACCTATACCTCAATTGTGACAAAAAATCCATATCAAATCTCTATCTTGCTTTGAATTCTTCTTGCTTCCCATGTATCATATGGGAAATTCGCATCTTTTTTATTTCCTTGATTCTGATTGTCTTTGTAAATATGAAAAAATAACAAAAATAAATACAAAACAAAAGAAGTTTCTGTTTTGTAACTCAAAATTTCAATTTGTAATATGTGAATGTTTGATTGACGCTCGTCAATTCCTTTCTTTCGCTTCGGCCTTCTTTCTCATCGAAATGTTGGTTTTGATGCTTCTAAAGCATTATTAATCCGAAAGCCATACAATTAACAGCTCTCTGTCTGCAGCAGCCGCCATGCACTCTTTCTCTCTCTTCTGTTACCCTAATTCAATTCTCTCTCTCTCTTTCTCTTTGCAATTTTTTTTTTTTTTTTGGGATTCTGAGCGAAGCTATATGCTTTCTCTTGTGTCTGTTGAACAAAACATCCCCCTTTCTCTCTTAAAAAAACTGTGACTCTTTCACTGAACCAGCTAGTTAACTGTCTCTCTTCGGATGTCAGTTGAAATCATATCATCATCATCCGTGGCCGTGATCATCTTCCTCTTTCTCAATCAACGGTCATTATCTTGCCATGTGTCAGTCCTTCAACCTTTCCTCTTCTACCCCTTTACACCGGAAAAAACGCGACCTTTTTATTTGTATTAATTTCTCATCCTTTATTATCCACCAATTGCCCAATCCCTTTACTTAATTACACGGCTAAGATTCGGAATTGAAATCGAATCGGATAAAATTATAAGGTTACAATTTTATTCGATGTCGGTTCAAAAATCATAATCGAACCAAAATAAAATTCGATTCGGTTCGAAACCTAAACTAAATCATATTTTTTTCAAAAAAATAGAGGACGACAACTGCTTAGACAAGGGCATTTTAGGAAATCAAAAGCTGTCTTGCATTATCAAATTAATCTTCCAATTTTCTTATTAAATTATTGTAGAGATAGATTTGTACAGTGAAAAAGAGGCGTATTTATCAAATTCATAAAAAAATAATAATAATAATCATGTCTCGCGCATAAAATGTGATTGCAGAGGGGAACACAGCGCCACCTTACTGTTGTCTTTTATAATAATTTAATCTTAATTATATAAATTTTAAATTATCATGTTGTAGAAATATATTATCTAAAGTGACTTGAGGGACCCATTTATTTAGTTTTTTTTACTGTCTTCTTAAAAACTGTACACTTTCTATTTGCCAGAGACGTAAGTTGCGGGAGTTGACTAATACAGTTGAGGACAATTAGGTCATTTCATAGTTCAATCTCAACCAGCCGTATTAAAATAAAATAAAAATAAGTTTCAGAAGAGATTGCTATACATATTTTGAGAGTGAGTGATGGCCATTTCCATTGGCCACTGTCAAATGCCAATCATTTCTGAAGGAAAATTTAGGAGAATGGGTGGGGAACAGTGAACCTCATGCATCTCCAAACCTCTAAAGCTTCCACGTAATATGGGTACTACAAATTTTATTTTGTTGGAGCTCAAACAACAGTGACGTGGCCTAAGTATGAAGGAAACTAATTTGATGGTTAAATTTCTGAGAAAAATACATTATCTTTCTATATAATGAAGACAAATAATCAGAAGAAGAATATGTGAAAAACTTAATTACTGTATGCGCTTTTACATGAGTAAATAAATACATGTATAGTGGTGATCAGTTCTTATTTGAGAACCAGGATTCTCAAATGATTTTAGGAAATTTTTTTACTTTTTTGGTCCATATACTGGTAATAATTTATAAATCATGTAAAGGAATTTTTAAACTTTAGATTTATTTTATTTATTTTTTTTTTAAATCATTGAAAATACCGTCGTTAAACCACTTCTTTCGAGCATAAACGGAACAGGTAAAATCCCCGACTGTCTCATACTCTTACAAGAAAAATATTCATTGTATTCGAACATAGGACTTGATACAACTTGACAAAAGAAAACAAATTAACAGTAGCTATGGAAGCATTCCACAAATGAACTAGGAAAAACTCTACTTATTAGGAATAAACTATACTCATTTCTATAATTTACAAAAACTATTGAGTCATTATGTAAATTTCCATTAAATGACATGCTCCCTTTTGGCCTTAAGTGTCTGTTTACTACTATTTAGCCAAAAATTATTATTATTTTTAATTTCAAAAATTATTTTTAACATTTTTGATTATGTTAGATTGTATTTTGAATGAAAATTTGGGATTAAAAAATCATTTTGTTTTTACTAGCGAAAACTCTAATTTAAGAGTATAATTTGTAAAACTTTTTTATAAAGATAAATTTAATAGAATATTCTGATTTTATTTCATAAAATTATTTCGTAATAAAATTTTAAAAAATTCATCCATTACTTTTTAATAAAAATTGACAATCAAACAATTAATTTGTTATTTACAAAAAAATAAAAACAAAAATAAAAAAAACTATACTTTTAAAACTACACATACAGTTTAAGCTGTGGAGAAAGAATCCAAAAGAATTATGACCGAACGTTTCATCAAATATTTCGTCAAAGATTGGCGTGCGAGACAGGGGGAGAGAGAGAATAAAAAAAAAAACCGAGCGAGACATCTGATGGGATGTATGTCTGGACTGTATACAGCGGTGCAGTTGAAGGTTTTCACCGCCAATAATTTTACGGGATATTTTGTTATGATATTTAAATAATTATATATTCTAATTTTTCTTTAAAATATATAATTATTTAAATAAAAAATATTGACTAAAAAATATCCCCTGTAACTGTAAATGTCTTCTCGCTACGCGATTTAAGGAAGAGTTTTAAGGACCCAAAAAAAAAAAGATTAAATTGAAGGAAAAAAAATAAGCGATGAATGATGCGTGGAAGTGGGATCTCTCGCCTTCTCGAGCCGTGTGTTGACTACCATACTCTTCACCAGCTGCCGCATTAATTCTATCTCTCTGTGCGTGTTTTCTGTAAATGAGAGAGAGCAAACGCGTTAACGTTGGTTATTTTGTTTTTAATTATTAATTACTTTTTTAATTGTTAATTAGTTTGGTTATTCTTTTCTCTTCTTGAACAGTAAACGTAACTTGCATATTATTCATAACTATTAGTATGCAATTGCCAATTCTTTATTGTAGAGGAGATGATCAGGGCCACAAATCCCAATGTTAAATGTTAGTTGAATTTGTCTTATTAATTGTTTCTTAATTAAATGAAAGGACAAACTCTTGTTTACTCTTTATATTTTATGTATTCAGTTCAACGCCATCACTAATTTCAGTGTCGGAGTGCCTACGTTATCCACAACACCAGTTGGTAGTTACTACTGACTCACTTGCCTTTATTTTGCATGATCGCTAGTGTCCACATCATACAAATTCTCGATTGTACATCGAATGTGAAATTCAGCATCTATAATTTGGCGTCTACTGTGGGGCCCCGACGATTCATAGCAAGCAAAGCTCTCTCAACCTACAGATGAACTTTCAGTTCAACCATATATGATTTCAATGAACGAGAACACCCCAGACAGCATGATTGTCCAGCTGACTGCTCTGTAAGAATGATTGCGAGCATTGGAAGAAGAAAACCTCACTATACGGAGTACCAACACTAGTCTTCAAATGCAGTTAGGGCAGATAGTATCAACTTCTCAACATCGGGAATTCCACCATCAGCCCAAATCAAATTAGCCACAACGCAGTGCGTCTCAAGTGATACTGTGGGTAGCCCATGAGCCCGAATACCCACAAGGGTATGAGGCCCATACGACCCAAAAAACTTATAAAGAACCACAAATCATGTTAGTCATAGTCATTTTCCAACAAGAGGACTATGTATTTGGACCAATTCAAATATAATTGAGATTACACTT
This sequence comes from Zanthoxylum bungeanum, assembly GCA_019454045.1. NCBI lineage: Eukaryota > Viridiplantae > Streptophyta > Magnoliopsida > Sapindales > Rutaceae > Zanthoxylum > Zanthoxylum bungeanum. The sequence continues at coordinate 16,375 of SKCR01049235.1, forward strand.
AGTCCCATGACACCTAGGCATTCCTAATTAAATCATGACTTCACTACCCTATCCTAAATGGAATTCGAGTTCAACTACTCCAATGAATCCTAAACCGATTAAGAGGCTACTTTCACAACTTATAAAATGAAAGGGGGTCCAAGGGGTTGAGGCACTCAAGCTTTGATTCAACAACTTGAGTTTTGACTCACACACACTCGAGTTCTCCATAAACACAAACCTACCGCCCTCACGACAATCAAATAATGAAGATCAAGGTAACCATTAATCTTGTTCTTCCCTCTTTTTGTTCAACATCATCACTGACTTGAGCGTCAGAGTGCCTACGGTGTGCACCACACTAGTGGGTAGTTACTTCTTGTTCACTTGCCTTTGTTTTGCAGGATCACTAGTGTCCTCATCATACAAATTCTCGATTATAGGCGGAATATGAAATTCAGCGTTTACAGTCCATATATTTTCATAAATATCTCAAAACATTCTTATAATAAGTTTTTTAATATTTAAAGTTTTTCTATTCATTATTATCTTTTTTTTTCTTACCATTAAGAAATCAAATGATCACAAAGGTCCCTCTCGTAGTGGTCCTTGCTTTTACGGAGCGGGCCATGTGATAAGCGAAGAACCATGATTGAACCCTCATTAAATTAAAAACGAGATGTGCCACCATTCCTACTCTTCTTACGCTAACATGAGTCGAAGCAAGGAACCATGACATATATGTTTGGAATCGATTCCATTTTGAGAGAGTTGAAAAAACATTGTCTCGTTGAAATGTTCTAGAATTTTGGACCTTAGCTCCATGGAACAATATGCTACTGCTGAAACGTCAGTTGGATAAACTCCACCTCCCTTTACATCTGCGCTCAAATCCTCAAGCCCAAGAAATTCTAGCGAGAACCGCCAAAAGTCCCAACTAAAAAATAAAATGATTTGAAATTTTTACAGAAGAAGATATTATATATCTTCTATCGGTTAACATTCGAATGATATTACTAAAGATAAATATATGTCTTATGATATTTTTCAAAATACACGGCATAAATGAAATCAAATAAAAAGAAATAACGAATCTTAAATTTGGATTAAAATTTGATAATAATCATATTCAAATTCATCCAATAATAGAAGCAAAATTAAAGATTGACAAGTAAAATAACGTTAAATGAAGGCTAAAAAATAAATAAAGATAGTTTTGGGGGCGTACCTAGCTACTAGTAACAGTGGAACTATTTTATGCCTCCTAGTCCTAGTTGTTTTGTTTTCGTCTGTAGGCTGTTTGGCAAACACAAATAGTTATTTGAAAAGCATTCAAAAAAAGGGCTTAAAGAGTCTCAATCAAGCAATTAATGCACGGGGAAGTTTATGTTGACAGGCATGTGATAACAGTGAACTCAAGTCCAAAAAGTTTAGATTCGTGGAGAATCCGGCCGCTAAATCATTTATTTTGAATTTAAATAGAGTAGGTGAAATTTCCGGCTTTCTCAGACTTTCATGAGAAACGTATTCTCTATATTCGAACTCAAAATTTCAAAATGATATCCTAATCATACACCATCAAATCACGTTCATTATAACCTTTCTCTTGTATTCGTTATTTCAGATGCGATATATTTTTATTTTCTTAACTAAATATATTATTTTCCGATCAAATTTTTTGTAGAAATCTCTCACTCGATTTTAATTCAATAATTCACTACACAATATATCTCAATGTCTTCTACAATCTTTATGATTTATTACAATGAAAAATACTTAATAAACAAGTGGTTTCCCGACTTTGATGCAAAGTCTAGTAATAATATACTTACTCACACTTATCTCAACTCTCTCACTGTAGCTACAGTGAGCTACAGTAATTCACTGTAGCTACAGTGAGAGAGTTGAGATAAATGTGAGTAAGAGTGTGAGTAAGTTTATCACTGAATGTCTTTTGCGGTCACAGGTTAAATTATATGTTGATGAACCAGTTTTCTCAATTTCATATTCAAGTTCGAAAATCAGTTTTTTTTTTCTTCCTAATTTTAATTATTTATTAAATACTAACTCGTGGTAAACATTTTGGTAAATTTCTCATTATAATAATTGGACAAAAACAACTTTTTTTTTATGTAAAACAACTAAAAACACATTTAATACACAACACACATTATAATTTAAGGGTTAGAGAGATTTTGAAATTTAAGGTTTTTATTAGCACAGAGTAATCTGGTCCAAAAATCATATGCTTGGTTGTTAAAATAAGAAATTTAGAGTGAGGTCATTTTTTGTGATTCACAAAACTTGATGGATTATTTTTGTAAATTTCTCACATTATTCCCATGCACTGTCGTTTTGACCCCACCATATGTATTCCTAATTTTTTCTTCAAAGTTATTTTTGTGGGCCCCCGGTTCGATTAGGGTTTTGGTCCATGATCAAGAAGATTTGTATATCAAAATAAATTTCATGATGTTTGACATTACATTTTTTTTTATTTCGAATGGTTGGAACCCAGCCGTCAAATAACTCATTTCGACCTTAAGTGGAACAGGTAAAATCATCGGCAGTCTCAAGTTCTTATAAAAAATACATTCATTGGATTTGAACCCATAATCTCAATGTAAGATTATGAACCCTACACCACAAAATCACGCCCATTGAGAATTGTTGAACATTACATGTGAATTGATAGAAGCATTTGTAATTTATAGATCACTTCTTCTGAAAATTTGATTTCATATAATCTTCACGGTTTGCAATTTTGCATGGTCAAGTTTTATTATTTATGTGAGTTGTCAATTTATGTGATGAAATTTTGCCTTTTATCATCAACTTATTCGTTGGACTTACGAAACACCCATTTCAAAAAGACAAACGTATACTTCCTTGTACAAATTTATAATTATTCTTTATAGCTTCTATATTTATAATTTCCATTTCCTTTTGGATGCTTAACTAGCCATGCATTGCACAGTGCTTATACGGGAAAAATAATAAAATCTCACTAAACGAAACTCCTTACATGAATTTTTGTTATAAATATTTTGATTTTTATTATAAAATATTTGATAGTGATGACAATTGAAACATCTCGTCTCGAATCAGTTTTGTCGCTTCCTATCACAATTGTAATTAAGATAAATAATCATCTCAGATGAAAAATCATCACAAAATGATAATGGATCCCGAATTTCGTTTGATATTAGAGATTTTTTAGCCGAAAATTCAATATATTTATAGATAAAAAAGATTTCGTTTAATTTTAAAACACGATAGGTGTTTATGCCTTTTCATGCAATGTAATGCATGTGCATGATTTTGTCTTTAAAAGTTAACTCATTATTGGAAAACATTGACATATTCTGCTATGCTTTTGTTAATTTCTCTCATAACCCTCCAAATGATCAAGTATTTATGTTTTTCGTAACTGATATATATAGCGAGGAATATGACTTTTAATGGCTAAGTTTTTTTTTTGCCCCTTCTTATCCCAATTTTAAAAGACTGTCATTTAATTCCTTTTAAATATCTTATTGGTTATTTTAATTATGACTTGGATTCAGTGTCAGAGCTAAACTTTTTAATGAGTGTTTTAAAATCAATTGTGATTTTAAGTAATTTTTATGTAATTGTATATTAACTATGTATTGCCATTACAAGAATTATGGCTTTTAGCGTCCAAATATTTAACGTCGAAACATTATTCGACGCTAAAAGTGAGTTTTAGCGTCGAATATCATTTTCGACGCTATATGTCATATTTTTAGCGACGGAATAAAATTTCGACGCAGAATATTAATGTTTTAGCGTCGCAAACATTTTTCGACGCTAAAAACAGAACTTTAGCGTCGAATAATATTCGACGCTGAATAATTATATTATTGCAATAATTTTTGGCGCCAAATATTACACTTTTAGCGTCGAAAAACGGAGTCGACGCCACAAATATACTTTTAGCGTCGAACATATATCGTCGCTAAAGGTTTATGAAGTTTCCACCGACAAATCCTTGACTCTTTCGCGTCTAAATTAAATTCGACGCTAAATTTTTTATTTTTAGCGTCGAAAAAACTGTTTCGACGCTAAAAACGTCAACAATTAGAGTCGAATTTGAATATTCGACGCCAAAAATAAAACTTTTAGCGTCGAAAATATTTTCGACGCTAAAGAGTTATGAAGCTTCCACCGACAGGTCCTTGATTTTTTCGCGTCTAAATTAAATTCGACGCTAACTTTTTGATATTTAGCGTCGAAAAAACGGTTTCGACGCTAAAAACGTACACAATTAGCGTCGAATTTGAATATTCGACGCCAAAAATAATACTTTTAGCTTCGAAAATATTTTCGACGCTAAAGAGTTATGAAGCTTCCACCGACAGATCCTTGATTCTTTCGCGTCTAAATTAAATTCGACGCTAATTTTTGATATTTAGCGTCGAAAAAACGGTTTCGACGCTAAAAACGACCACAATTAGCGTCGAATTGGTGTTTTCGACGCTAAAGATAGATTAAAATGCAGATGGTCACCAACCCTTCTCCCCCTCTGTTTTTTCTCTCATTCTCTTCATTTTCATCCTCTGAAATCTGAGAATTTCTCCTCTACAGCCTCACATCTCTCCTAAAAATTTTCAATGAAATTGTAATCAATTTCCGATAAGGTAATTCTTCTTTCATATTTCTTTATTATTTTCAATTTTTATGATTATATATGTTGTTTATATGTTGTTTGTTAGTGATTTATGATTCATATATGTAGAGTAAGTATATTAATTAATAAAATATAATTTTTTTGTAAACTATTTAATTTATCAACCAAATATATATATATATATATATATATATATATATATATATATATGCTTAAATTAAGTATTACTGAATTAGTAATGTTGATTACTGTAAAATGATATCTAATAATTATATTATTATATTTAGGTATTCTGCTGAAATGGATAGAAATTGGATGAGCTCTCTGGATAGATTGAGTGTTGAATATCGTAATGGAGTGTCTGAGTTTATGGAAGTCGCAAAGCAACACATTGATGCAGAAGGTCGTGTTCGTTGTCCATGTGCAAATTGTTTGAATAGGAAAAGGAAGCGGTTAGATGAAGTTCATAATCATTTATACATGCCAGGAATATCACCAACTTACCGTACGTGGATTTATCACGGTGAGCAGTATCATTCTCAGTCACGGTTTTTTTGATGTCGGCGAAGGGAGCAGTAGTTACAATCAACCTGCAAACGATGAGATCGCCGATATTTTGCATGACTTACAAGGTCCACAACTTGGTCATAGTGTTAGTGGCGACATGCCAGTGTTAAGTGGAAATGATCAAAATTTATTTAGTGAACTACTTGATGAGGCAAAAAAAATTCCATTCGAAGCCCAGAACAGCAGCAATTGCTGCTGTGTTCTTGCCCAGAACAGCAGCAATTTGCTGCTGTTCTTGCCTTGCCAAATCAAAATCGTCATCATCATGTTTTATAACTGTTTGATCAAAATCGGCCGTTTATATAATGTTAAGTTTGAATTTGTGCCCTCTTTGGTTAATTATAACTGTTTGATAGATCAATTATGTGGTTTTTCGCGTGTTAGTAATGATCAGAAATTGGTTTATGATTGCGGAGGATATGCCGCAAGGGAACAGTGTTAATGAGGACTTAGCTTATGGACATATGATTGACTCGCTTTGTGTGGCTTGTGATATATTGGTGATGTGAATAATGACTGCATATGTGAAATGAATAAATGAATGAATGAATTTGAAAACGAAAGTGAGCATTCGATGTTATAAGCGCTTTTGTTAAGTTGTATTGACTTGTATGGATATGTATGTATATGTATAAGAACTTTGGAATTTGATGACGCTAATGCGACGGGTTTTTACAGATGGCACCGGGCAATCGCAAACGGGCTACCGCGACTCCTATCTACATCAGCAAGGGCAACTGGCCCTGGTGATTTCTCTGCTAGCACAGGTGAGTCAAGTACAGTGAAGGGTCGAGGACGCACCCGTGGCCTGGGGTTGGCTAAGTACGTTAAGGCTCACGGGCGTATCCGGATAGAGATATCAGATGATGGACAAACTCAAGTCGGACAACATAATTCAGCGTTTAATACAGCCATAGGAGCTACAGCTCGATATGAAGCTCCCCAAAACTACGTATCTTGGAGAAAGATACCATGGGAGACGAAACTGAACCAGCTATTCCCTTCGCTACTTGTAAGTTTTCGATATTGTTTGTTATTTAACATTTTTATTTTATACTTATTTTTACTCGAATTTTCATGTAGAATGGTTCGACTTCGATCTGACCCAAGTGAATGTCCAACAATATATTGACTACCACATGGGGAAAAGTTATAAAGATTATAGAACAAAAGTCCTGAAACCAATATTCGACGAACATGGACCTTCAAATGCTCCACAACACAAACCTGATTTTATAGAGGAACAAGACTGGACATTCTTATGTGAGCTTTGGTCGAGCAAAAAACACGAGGTAAATTTTGAAATAAACGGAAATTTATAATTGTCTTTGTTTTCGGTACTTACATGTTCGTGAATACAGGATAAATGTCACGCAAATGCGGAAAATCGAAGTCACTTGCGTTTTAACCACCGTGGAGGTTCGAAGCCATTTATCCAACATCGTGCCGAACATTCTGAGGTAAATATATCCTAACGTAAAATTTAACAGTTAATTGTTTTTACTATCTGGAATAATATTAAATTTATTTTATGTTTATAACAGAGTAGCACAGGTGAGGTGCAATCATTTCCAGATTTTTTCCGTGTGACGCATTACAATGACAAGAATAAATGGATAAATGAAGAAGCCGAACGCTGCTATGTAAGTTTCAGTTTTTAAAATAAAATAATTAATATTATATATGTTAATTTGTTTTCTCAAATTCTAATATTAACTTATTTTTTGAAACAGAACGAAATGATGGAACTCCAACATCAAACTCATGAGACAAGGACCGACCCCATACCAGATGAGCAGCTGTCGCAATTGGTTTTCAAGAATCAGACAGCTTACAACGTTGGTCTTGGCACTCGTAAGAAGCCAACGTCATCTGCACGCAATAGTGGTAATTCGGACAATGTCTCTCTTCGAGACGAGTTAGTCACCACCAAAGACGAGCTGCAGCAGACTAAGGAGAAGCTACAACAGGTCACGGTGGACCACGAGAAGAAGATGATGGACCACGAGAAGAAGATGGAGCAGTTGGAACAGCAACTGCAGGCTTTCCGTCAGATGTTCGAGGTCTCAATGAGTCATGGTGCATCGGGCTCGAGCGTCCCCCCATCACAGTAGCAATTAATTTTATATTTGGTTTTGTATAAATATTTTGAACAAATAGATTTAATATAATATTTCTTTTTTTCTAAAATAAATTTCAATATAATATTTCGTCATTTTGTTATAAATTACATTTTTTTCAACTAAATTAAATAATTTAGACCAAAAAATAAGTAAATCACTAATTCTTTTAAAAAAAAATTTTGTCTTTAGCGTCGAATATTTCGACGCTAATAGTATACAAAATGGCCGCTGTAAGCGTTCATATAATTTTTTTTTAATATACGTTAGCGTCGACAATTTTCGACGCTAAAGGTCACTTTTAGCGTCGAAATATTTTGACGCTAATAGTAACAAAAAAGGTCGCTGTAAGCTTACATATAATACTTTTTTAATATTCTTTAGCGTCGACACTTTTCGACGCTAAATGTTTGAATTTTTGCGTCGATATATTTCGTCGCCAAATATACAATAGCGCGTCGAAACAATTACTTTAGCGTCGAAACAAATTGGACGCAAAATACTGTTTTTTAGCGTCGCATGTAATTATTCTGACGCTAAAAGTGATTTTCGTCGACATTTTATCGTCCACTTTTTGCGTCTAATTTGTTCGACGCTAAATATCATTGGCGTCGAAATCTTCACTTATGGCGTCGAAATACTTCGACGCTAAATGGTATAATTCTTGTAGTGTTAAAACACACGTGATAAAAGATTATGAAAAAGAAATGGTAGAAATCCGCAAAGAGACGGGGACCCTCGAAGACCCTCCCCAATTGAGATAAGGACCGGGGATGAAAATAAAAAAAAATTAACGTTGAGGACTGATTAAATATGAATTTACTCATTTTTTAAAAGATTTCCAATAAATATATTCAAATTACTATTTATAATTTTATATTTATAAAAATATGTAAATTCTAGATAGCACAAAAATTTAAATGAAATAATTATATATATAGTCATTTTTTAATGAATGATCCATTATTTTATTAAATTACAAACCAAACAAAAGACCAAAAACACGAATTCCAGTCTCCAATATGTATTATGATTTGTCTAATAGATATCTATATTATCAATTTTGTTTGTATATGTATGTTTTATTTTTAAATAATGTAATAATTTAACAAATATATTTTAAATGATTTTAATTTATTATAAGAAAAAACTAAATGTTATTCGGGATTTCGGACTCTAGAATGATCTCTTTTATTATTTAGAGATTCTCATATATTCCTCTAAAATAATTAATAGGGGACGAAAATATTTAAATATTATCGAAAATAAAAACAAATATATCAATTTCTTCCCCTCCCCATTACCATTCTTCGAAAAAACTTGGCCTAAATCCCCTCACATCCAAATTCCTTAATCGCCGCCCAAAGTAGACCCGACCACGGTTCCGGTTCGGAACTGAAACCGAACCGGTTGGAACCGGACGATTCCGGTTCCAACCGATTCCGAAATCGGAACCGTGAATGACCGGTTCGGTTGGGGTTCCACCGCAACGCGAACTGGTCGGAACCGCTGGAACCGAACCGTTTCGGTTCCGGTTGGAACCATAAGGTTCCAACAGGAACCCTACTTTCCCCAACGGCTCCCTGCCCTGATACAAAAAAAAACCGTTAAGGCTAAAAAAATAAAAAATAAAATAAAATAGTAAATTCCTAATATATCTCTAATAACGGTAATAAAACGGTTATATTTATGAGTATTTTTGGTATCAAAAAAATTCTAAAACTCTATAAATAGGATTCATTTTTCATTATTTCAACACATCAATTTCCCAACTCTCTCAATTTCTACAATTCTCTTATTCTCAATCTCAATTAGTTATTATCATTCTCAATTTTCTTATTCTTCTTACTTATTTCTTTTAAAAAAAAATGGTAAGCTCATCTGAGAACATAATGTCAAATATGCCAACCCAAGAAAGCGGCCATAGTGTCGGTGCACAATCACGGAGAAGAAAAGTTAAGGCTCGTTCCTCAGATGTTTTCAAAATTCATTTTCATTTAGACCGCCAAGACAATGATACTTCAAGAGCAATTTACAACCATTCTGGGGTTTCCTACAAATTTTTCTGGTGGATACGGTAATATGATCAAGCACCTGAAAAAACATCATGCGGTTGAACTTGTAATTGATACGACGCAAACTCAAATGGCCAGGTACGCATCATCTAGTAGATGTACAATTGCTGTAGATTTATTTAAATATTCTGATGCAAAAAATAGAGAATAATTTGTGAAATTAACTTGTATGACACATCTTTCTTTAAACTTTGGTGAAAAACTTTATTTTACTAATTACGTGCATAATGCTTTAAATCCTGCTGCATGTAGAATGACTAGAAACACAACAAAACGTAATATTTTTAAATTATACAAATATGGTAAAATTATTTTAAATGAAATATTTAAAGAGATTAAAAGTCGTATTTCTATATGTTCTGATATTTCGAGTGACCATTGGCAAACACATTCATACATGGGTGTGACTTGTCATTGGATTGATGCATCATTTACCATGCAAAAACGACTTATTACATTTAGAGTTTTTGATGACCAACATACTGCACAAAATATTTATAGAATGATGAAGGTAATTTTTGATGAATATGGTTTAGTAGATACAATTTTAACAATTGGATTTTATAATCCATCTGCAAATACTGCATCCATTAATGATTTAAAAGAAATATGTCAACCAAATTTAGGGGGTCGGTTTTTTCATATTCGTTGCACATGTCATGTCCTTAACTTATGTGTTCAAGATGGTCTGAAATTATTATCACATTTCATTGATCCTATTAAGACGACACTTAATTGTATTTGGTCATATTCTCAAGTTAGGAGAGAATGGACCAAGTTTTGTAAAATAAATGGTATTAAACCGATTAAATTTTCAAGAGATGTTCCAACATGTTGGAATTCAACTTATTTTCTTTTATGTCAAGCATTACAATACAAGATGCATTATGTAGTTTTTTTTTTCTCAACATGTTCAAAATATCACACTTTTTCCCCGTCAATGAGATATTTGTGAATTTTTTTTAGATATTTTAAAAGTTTTTAATGATGCTACTTTAATTTTTAGCGGTGTTTATTATCCTACAGCACATTTATTTCTTCTTGAAAATTTGAATATTGTTGGTACTCTGGATGAACATGTTGAAAGTCACGATCCTAATGATTTTGTTTTGTTCGAAGCCATTACTGCCATGAAGGTAAAATGATTGAATTATTTTAGAGAAATTCATTTACTTTATCTTATTGCTACTATTTTTTATCCTAGATTTAAATTAGAAGGTTTGAATAGTGTTTTACAAGCTTACTATGGTTATTTAGGAATATTAAATGAAATTGATATTACAAGAATAATAGTGAGATTAAGAAATGATTTAATTGAGTTATTTAATGATTACATTATAAGATATAACTTAGGAACATTAGGTGAATCTAGTAGTAGCGAACCGGTAATTCAAACAAGACTTAGCTCATGGGATCGTTGGTTACTGCAAGGAAATAAAAAAGCTAGGGATACGACAACTAATAACCCCGAATTAGATAATTATTTATCTACAAATTTCGAGTTTCCTACTGAAAGTTTAGTTAGTAAAAATTTTAAAATCCTTGAATGATGGAACCGACATCAAAATATATATAATATTTTATCAATTATTGCTAAAGAGATATTGACAGCACCTATTTCCACCGTTGCGATTGAGCAAGCCTTCAGCTTGGGAGACAATATATTGGAAGCTAAACGATCTTCATTACATCCAAGCACTCTAGAAGCAACATCTTGTGTGGATGATTGGACTCGAGCTGATATGAGACAACAAGAAGATGCCCTCGATGATTTCGAAGACTTGTTCGATAATGCATCTGCAACAACAAGTGCAAGTGGAACCGGATCTGAAAGATCAACTGATAATGATGATTGATAATTACAAAATTGTAAATATACAAAGGGGAAATATCTTAAAATTCTAATGGAACTACGTGAACTTTGATTCCTCTCACCCTGGAGGATACGTAGACAACTTAAAATTTTTAAAATTTAAGTTCAAACTCTTCAATTTAATAATTTTATTTATTTATTAAATTAATGTAATTTATTTTAATTTATTTTCGAAATTTATTTTAAAAAAAAAAAGATGTTCGAACCGGAACCGAACCGGTCGGTTCCGGTTCGGTTCAAGATTCCGGTTCCACTTAAGTGTGGAACCGGAAACCAGCCGGTTCGGTTCGGTTCCGGTTTAGAACCGAACAGCCGGCCAGGTCTAGCCCAAAGCTTTCCCAACCTCAACAGGCTCGTACTCGCTCTTCTTTTAATTTGTCAGTTTCTTTTCTTATTCTGACTGTTTTTTTTCGTTTTACTTCTTTTAATTTCATGAACGTATGGAAATTACGAAATATATTTTTGTTTTTTTTAAAAAAAAAAAAATAGAGACACAAAGTGACAAACCTAGATTAGATCCCTTGCATGTTTTTTAGTATCATCTGGTTTAACGTTCGTCATTTTAATAGCTCAATGCATTTTGAGGGACAAGACTCATTATATCCGTTGTCATTTTGCCGTTTTTGTCACTTTTAAGTGATAAATTTTTTATTTTGGAAAGAAAAGAATTAACACAAGAAGTTTTTTTCACTCACACACACACACATATATATGTTTTTTTTTTTAAAAAAAAAACTTAAATAATTTTTTTATGATATAATTAAAATAATTGAAAATTCAAGCTTACATATAGTAATTTGTGATTTTGTGAGTAAATTGCATGTTCTAGGGAAAGTGAAAAAGAAAAAAAAGTCATTTCAAAGGATGGTGAGAAGAATTAAAAAAAAATGCCTTGTGTTACAAGATTTTGAACAGGTAAGTAAAAATTTGATTTGATTGGAGTATCCAAATCCTTTGATGAATCCCCTCTCTAGTAATCAAAGATGCATGCATTAAGACTTTAAGAGTAGTTTTAGGACCACAATTTTTCACCTTTTGAACGCTCAACTTACTTAATGGCCCGGCTAAAACTTTTGGCGATGCTAAACGAGGTAAAAGTCGACGTTAAATTTTTTAACATCAAAACAAAATGATACAAAAAATAGATCCTAATGTCTGGTCGATAAAGAGTTTTAGAGTAAAAAATCATCTCGCGACGCTAAATATTTATGCGTCGTCCATTTATCGTTGTCAAATTCCATAATAGACAACGCACAAATTGTACCATTCAGCGTCGATAAGAATAGGCGACGCTAAATCCCATTATCTTTTAGGGACGAAAATATGTGACGTCACTAAATATCTAATATATTTAGTGTCGAAATTTGCCTTGTCAACGCTAAAGTTATACATTGAGCGTATCTTATTTGGTGACGTGAAAAAAGTTTTAATTTTTTTAAAAATAAAATATTATTAAAATATATACGTAATTAATCAGTAATTACATATATATTTTAATGATATTTCATTTTTAAAATTTTAAAAAATGAAATTAAAATAATTATTATATATATAAAATAAAAGTTTTATTACATTAAAAAAAATCATATAACGTTCATGGGTTTCCATAATATTATTTGTAATCTAAAATATTAAAATTACAATTCAGGCTGCAAATCTTTTTTATCATCAAATGCAGGGGCGAAGTCAGAAGATTTTTTGAGGTGAAGGAATTTTATAATTTTTAAGGGTTTAATCTATAAATTCATGAGATATTTTTATTATTTAGTTGGAAAAAAAAAAGTTGAAGGGGTCACAAGAAGCTTCCCCGATCAAAAGGATCCACTTGGTGGCTGCTGTCTATATTATATAATATCAACGAGCAGACGAATGACCAAAAGGCTAATGAATTTTGAGGGTGCAAGTAAGGTGACAGGAATTTTGATGTGCCACTAACATTGTGTTGTGTGCCCCAAAACTCTTATTTTTATTTTTATTTTTTTTAAAATGGTTGGAAACCCGCCACCAAACCACCAATTCTGGGCCGCGGCGCAGGTAAAACCCCCGGCTGCCCCAGGCTCTTACAAGAAATTGCACCCCCTGGATTCGAACCCAGAACCTCAATGTGAGATTCTGGACCCTTCACCACCAAGCCACACCCCTTGGGGGCCCCAAAACTCTTATTTCTCTATATATAATAGCCACTGACTTGAAAAATAATTCAAAAACCTGAATTCGTAGGGTTTTGTTAATATTTTTTCAGGTTTGAAGTTGAAATCTAGATTATTGGACTTAAATTTGGGTATATCATTGGCATTGACATATATTTCATGTTCGATAATATAAATTTCAAGTTTAATGACGATTGATTTAACTTCAATATTCTCTCTGTATGGGTTCCGAATGTTCTTTGTATGGATATATACTATACAAAATATAGCTCTTGCAATTCGATGTGTTTGTTTCTTATGTCCACATAGGGCGTGACCTGGTGGTGTAGGGTTCATGATCTCATCTTCTGAGTTCGAATCTATGAAATGTGTTTCTTATAAGAATCTGGATATATGTGTTAGCCTCATATATATTCTCCGTTAAATATTCATGCCCTATTGATTCAACAGAAGAGCTACGTGCTCCGAAAAGTAAGGTTGATGGTCTATTATTGATTTGCATTATAATATAATTAAGGTGTTGTGTATTTATTTTGGTGGGCTGCTGGTTATATATATATATATATATATATATATAATATATATATATATATTTGCTGTTGCCTGGTTGTTTCATTTCATAAATCCCCACCCTAGCTAAAAATCATGCCTAAATAATAATTAATGAGAGATGTTAGGACCATTGAGACTTTGATCAACTTGTTGCCTAATTCATTTATAGGAGGCGCTATAATGGAGAAATAATGTTTGATGTGAACCGAGTTATTTATTTTTCATTTTTGGCCATGACTTAAGGGACCAGATGACTAGTAAACTCATGGGATATGCCTACCAGTCCATAAAATTTTGTGTGCTAGCTTCAATTATGGTGTTTACTCACATTAAATGCATTATCAACCAGCCGAAAAAAGATTTTTTTTCTTTTTTGGGGGGCATAAAATTCTAGAGAATCAATGTATATTGAACTAACTGAAGCTTAGGTTTTAGTTTTAGTCTAGTCAATTTCTGATTGAAATGTTGTGTTGCTTATTGAATTAATTCGAATTATTTGGGGTTGTTAGCTTAGTGATGTAAGATACATATATGCAATTACGGCGGTAAAGAAGCGAAGTCGTTCATAAATAGTTCGATTTTGATTCATTTTTTAGGCTTGATTTGAAATTGATTCATTTAATAAATGACCCATATGAACTCGAAAATAATAGTTCGATTATTAAACAAGACTGACTCATAAAAGCGCGATTCGGCTCATTTTTTAATTGCTAACACTATTCGAAACAAACTTAACTTGGATCATATAGACAAAACTTGAATGTATGTATACATGTATATAAAATGGTCAGATAATTTATTTAATTTTTGAAGAAGTGAATAAAAGAATTAAAATTTATTTTCTTATTAAATTCAAACTCGAGCTAAAATCGAATCTACTATTTTCTTAACAAATCGAGTTCAAACACTATTGTGATATTTTATATCGTACCGCAAGTGTACGGTGTCAAGTTTTAGTATAAATGAGTTAAGAGTGTCGAACCCATAGGGATTGCGTTAACTCGCACTAAATACTACAATTGATAATCCTAACTTTATTTAGAAAACAAATAATAAAGATTTAACTAGATAAATAATATATAAAAATATTTAGATATGAGGAACTAATACGATAAAAATTCTAGAGTCTGATTTCACCTAGCTATCCATCATGTATTTGTCATGCCAATTAATCATTGTTCAGTTATATTGTTTATAAATCAAGAATCCTAGAGTATTCACTTTCTCTCTCGAGTAACAGTGAAAATATTATCAACTACAGATTTCGATATCCCTATAAAAATCTAGTAATTAACAACTCATTACGTCTTGTGATTCTATGTTAACGACTTCAAAGTGGACTATAGATTCTCTCGAATTCTATAAAATCTTAGGATTTATTCTCTAGATCCTATTCAAAATCCCATCTCTCGAGTGAAAGATTCTAAACATTAAACTCAAAAGAATATAAATAAATTGAACTATAACTTCATAACAAAATTAACAATCAATACAAGGTTCAAGTATCAATTACACCATTCTCTAAAATTAAGGAGTTAGTTCATGACTAAAGATAAAAACGATAAAAACATGTCATGAATCTAATTAAAATCATTAGAGTTCTAAGAAAGAAACAAGAAAATAAAACCCGAATTGAATCCATTCCTCTTCGGACGTCATCGCATTCGTCTCTTCTTGTCGATCTTCAATCATCCTCCTTAGATCTCTCTAAAAATATGTGTTTTGTATTTTGTGATGTGTATTAGCCTCCCCTCTTGAGTTTTGGACGAACTTATCTATTTATAATAGAGCCTTGGGGTCATTGTGCATGTTAAAACCCTAAAATTAGTGTTTTTGGTCGATGCGGGGCGCCAGAAAGTGGGTGTCGCGGCGCCCAAATCTCTGGATTTTGTATTACTTGATTCGTTGGGCGCGTTGCGACACGCAGCAAGGGCGCGTTGCGACGCGTGGTAGTGTATATGATTGTGTGTTTTCTGCTTTTCTGCTCTTCCCGCGTGCTTCCGATGCGTCCGTATGGTCCCAAAACACGTATAAATGCCTCAAGATCCATGTATCAATGCTTCCTACAAATAAAACATAAAGAAGTATATAATACATTAAATGATACAGAAACTAACAAAATAGTAAGCTAAGAGTGCAAGAATAAGTGTGTATAAACCACACTTATCAAACACCCCCAAACTTAAGATTTTGCTAGTCCCGGGCAAAAGAAAAAATAAAAACTAAATAAATAAAATTAACAAAATTAACTAGGTCACTTTCATATGGATCACGATTGCATTTAGCGTATGCAATAAGCCTTTAAACCCATAGACGACCATAGTGGACGAGTTATAGTCTCGTGAGGGCTTACAGCGACGACACCTACAAACGTCATTCACAACATGCAATCATGCAAAAATATAAAAAAACAAATAATAGTCCCGATAGTTATGCATATTGTTGTCCTCAAAGAATGCTTGTAAATGAAATCAGAGAACCTTCAAAGTACTCAACTGCGACTCAAATCCAAATTCTTGAATAAACCATCTAAGCCAAACTCATAGTGTGTATGTGTACATGTTCATTTACAGCTCGACTCATAAGTAAGCTAACTCGATGATTTCGTCTCAAAAATTGAGATCCGATGGGTCAAACCAACCTAGATATCTCAAATATATTCTGCATTTGCTTTTCTTTGTCCGGTATGGTTTTCATCTCTTTTTTTTTTTAATTTTTTTTTTTAAAATTTAACACACATACCATTTAAGGCAACATTCTCATCATGATGATCCTAACACTCGCCCATTGGTAGTTTCACACTTATCGGTTATATGTGGTTTCTTTTTCTTATCATACCATACATCATAATACTAGCATATTTGAAGGGGTTTTAGGGGCTAAATCCGGTAACGCAGCGGAAGCGGCGGAAGATCGTATCTTCCGATTTCAAAACTTTTTCTCGTATTAATTAAATAAACATATTTATTTAATATTCCAATATTCAAATTATGAAATAAAATTCAATAAATCATATTTAGGTGAATTTACCAAATTACCCTTACTTTGGTATTTTGTCCATTTTAGTCCGAAATTGATCTAATCAATTTTGAATGATTCTAAATCATTTCTAAGATGAACTTAGCATGTTCAAAACATCAAAACACCAAGGCAACACAAAATCCCATTTTTGACTCCTTTGGCCGAATGCACCAATTAGGACCCATTTTGTGCACTTTGTCATTTCATGCATCAAAACACATCAAGATGTAATCCAATGAACATGAAACTTTATATGCATCATATACACATCCAAATACACAACATATATGAAAACCCTCAAATTTGGAATTGGTCATGAACCCTAATTTTTCAATTTCTTCAAATTGGACAAATTAGACCAAATTGGTTAAATCAACTACTTCAATCATGTTTCTTCCATCCAATCAAAGTCTCAACACAATGAAACAACTCAAGATCAAATCTAGGTCATCTAAGAGTGGGTCAACAACTCTAGATTAGCAACATGGTTTCCAAAACCTTAAAAGAAAGCTTATAACTACAATAGTCACAACCTTCCTTCATCATACATGCTCAACACTTCCATCAAAACTTCCATCAACAAAAACACAAGGAATAAAGAAAGAAATAACCTAAGAACATCATATGTTAAAGCCTAGATCCTAAGGAACATTTTCCTCTCTAATAGTAAGTTGAAGAAACTTACTAAAAACCAAGCTTTCTTTGATTTCTTCTTTCTTTCTCTCAAGCTTCCTTTGTTTTCCATTAATGGAGTTTATGTTAAAGTGAATTAGGTTATCAAATGAAAGTGAAATGAAAACAATTTATACTTAGGACAAAATTTGCCCTTGGCCGAAATTGTGTATACTTATATACCAAATTTCATTTCAATTTCATTTAACTTTACATTTGGTCAACTTGCACAAATATCTTAATAACTCTTTATTAGATATTTAATTAAGTCAACAAATGCAACTAAGATTAATATAACTCTTATATTTAAGTGTATGGCCGAAAATATAAAGAAATAAAGGAAAAAGATATTTTTATTTTTCAAACAATTTTGAACAAATATCTTAAGAAGTCAAAATCAATTTGACAACCTTTTCCTTTAATGTAAAGTCAAACATTTACACTTATAATCATTTCCTAACTTTATCATTTGGTGATATATTTATATTTTAATTATATTAATCATTTAACAATTAAATAATTAAATAATTAATTAAATACAAATATATCAAATATATGTATTATATTTACTTTAAATATCTCAAATACATATATTGATGATATATGTCAAATATCTTTATTTGACTATTTATTAATGTGTATTTAATAATATCATATATTAAAAACAAACACACATTAATTAGGAAATGACGGTTCGGCCCGTTCGCATGTATTTTTCGTTTAACGATTAAACGATTTATAAATAATCATCATTATTCATAAATGTTGCTCTAGTGCTCTACGAGTATGTTTCATTATTGAGACTCTCTAGATTCAGGTATATCCGTCATGAAATCCAATTTCATGTACATAATCTATCCACCCGTAGATTATGACGATCACGGATAAACTAGCTGAATCATACAGGTCGAGGTCATTGCATACGTATAATCCCTCCGTCACAGGTATCCAGATAATCCCAGAGATATAGATGTAAACGTCAAATCTCTATAGGTATTATCTCGTCGACGTATCTATTAGCAATCTCTAAATAACACTCGGAACTTACTTCCGATGTTTACTGTGGCCACAGATTTAACAGACTGCTAATAATATATGGACTACATATGCTCTGTACACAGAACTGACGGATTCTATCTTGACACACACATGATATCCTGAGGATCGATCCACACCCAACGAACAGGCGGAGGTCTGATCTAAATAGATCGGTGACGTGACTGCCATCTAAGTGTGGAGGATGTCTCATACATCCACAGTGGTGTCTCAAGTCGAAGGACCACTATGCTACTCAACCCGAGAAGATTCTTATTGACGTTGGCGTACCATCCATTAAGAATCTTCGGTGAGCCGTTCAGTGTTTATCCATTATAAACACCTACACGTCTATACGAGTCTCCATAGACTCATGGTTCATTGGGATAAACCATCGGACCAAGTCTCGATATACGACATGTACTGGTCTCAACGGATTTGACTAACCGACCCGTGTTAGCAAATCTTGACCAGGAACTATGTTTGATAATATACATATAGCAGTGACACTTCCCAATGTCAATTACAAACTAACTTTGTAACTGTGTACTACATTATATATTATCGGGCCTTTGTCTAATATATACATATCACTAAACCATATTTAGTTTCAATCTAATCGTAATCAGATCGAATATGTATATAAGAACAAGAGGTGCAACCATAAATAAGTAATATTATGGAATAAGGGGATGTTTGTATTCATGAATCAGACATAAATACGGCCCGGATTGGCGCTCTGAGCACCAACCCCAACAATATTGAGATAGATATCTAAGCAAACGATCATTCATCGGCAAACAATTTCTTCAACTAGTCACTTTGCCCACTACTTAAGTTCTTACTGCTAAAAACCTATTATTAAGTGCTTACGAGTCTAACCTGGATCATCTACTCAAGGCATCAGAGAAAAATCAATTGAGAACTTATCGTTTATAAGATTTCATATAAAGCAAATAAATTCATCATTTGACTTATGCTTTACTATCAAGGATTAAAAACAAAACAAAGAAAAATATTTTTTTTTATAACAGGTATGCATTGTCCTCAATGTAAGATAAACATAAAGAAGCTAAAGTAAGGAACAACACTACCATGCATGAAGTTGAATAGGCCCCTACTGGTCAGAATTTGGTTGCGCAGACTTTGTGTGTTTTGTGCTACTTGCATAAATAACATGCAAACTAATATAATAGATAAATATCACACAATAAAATAAAATAAAATAAAGAAACAAATAAAAATAAAAAGAAACAAATGCAAGGGTTGCCTCACCGCTAGCGCTAAGTTTAATGTCTTCAGCGAGACGCAACTACCCAAATGGTCATGATGGCTTCTTTTTTAGTATCCACCGGCTGTTGTGACATGAAAAGGATGGCTTGATGAGTTGTGGCAATTTATCCATGGATGGTCCTCCGAGGTCTACCGATAGATGAAAGTTGGGATTGCACATGTCGTAAAATTGACTTGACCACTGTTTGAGCTTCTCAGGGATCATCTTCAGGCGAGCACTGACTCTAGGTTTCCTCTTTTTGCGACGCTTTGGGAGTGATTTCAGTTCTGACTGCGGAGGATCTTCTTTGCATTGCTTCACTATGCTCATTGGTTGCTTAACTGCTGGTTCACCTTGCGTGTTTGCAACTCCTATTACTGCAATGTCTAACCTGTGATATTTTTCATCACTTTTAGGACTCGGCGTGGCTTTGAAAACACTGAAGGTGACTTCTTCATCTTGAACTCTCATTTTTCGTTCACCTTTCTGCACATCAATGATTGTTCTACCGGTTGCCAAGAAAAGCCTCCCAAGAATGATTGGGATGTCATGATCCTCTTCCTTATCAAGCACAAGAAAATCTGCAAGAAAGTAAAACTTATCCACCTTCACCAAGACATCCTCCACTATTCCTCTTGGGTAGGTGAAAGATCTATCTGCTAGCTGCAATGTCACTGTGGTTGGCTTTGCCTCACCTATGCCCAACTGTTTGTAGATGGATAACGGCATGAGATTGATATTTGCCCCCAAATCACATAGTGCCTTACCAAAGTATCGATTTCCAATAGTGCATGGAATGGTAAAGCTACCCGGATCCTTCAGTTTTAGAGGAAGCTTCTTCTGTATAATGGCACTGCACTCCTCTGTAAGTGCTACTATTTCATAATTTTCCAGCATCCTCTTCTTTGACATCATCTCCTTCATAAACTTCACATAATTAGACATATGTTCCAATGCATATGCGAATGAGATGTTGATATGGATCTTCTTGAAAATGTCAAGAAACTTAGAAAACTGAGCATCCAACTTCTTCTTTTGAAAGCGCTGAGGGTATGACAAAGATGTCTTCGGGATAGGTGGAGGCTCATATGGAGGAGCTGTTGTACTGTTCTTTGTTTCTGTTACTGTTTCCCCTTGAACTGCTGCTTCTTTGCCTTGAATGCCTTGGTCATGAGAAGTGTCTTTAGTCTTCTTTCCACTCCTGAGGGTTATTGCTTGACACTATTCCTTGGGGTTGACTTCAGTATTACTAGGAAATACCCATTTCTTTAGATTAGTCATGGAAGAAGCCATCTGCCCAATCTGTACTTTTAAAGACTTCATCGTTGCCCCTATATTGCCCATATGTGTTTCAATGTCATTCAGCCTTGACTCATTTTTCTCAAACCTCTCTGAAGTTTTAGCAACAAATGTTCTCATGAGGTCTTCCAAGGAAGATTTCTGCTCAACTCTTTAATTATTGTATCCCGTAGGAGGTTGCAAGACATTCTCTATATTGGCATATGACAAGTTCATAAGATAATAGTTTGGCACATGATTGCCTCTATAGTTTTTGAAGTTCTGATTGTTCACATACGGGACTTGATCATATCCTCAATCAGGTAAAATTATTCTGTTAGCAGCAGCAACTTCAATAGATGGTTGGACATGTTGGTTGGTCAATGCTGCTAGATGAGTTGTGAGGGATGACATTTGAGCTGTAAGTGCAACAATAGGATCCACCTCATATATACCGCCACCTTAGGCACAGTAGTCCGTTCACTTGGCCATTGGAAGTGGTTAATGGCCATTTCTTCTAACAAATTATAGGCATCCTCAGCTGACTTCTTGAATAGAGCTCCCCCAACTGCTGCGCCAACCACAAACATATTCGAACCATTCAGCCCATTATAGAAAAACTGAATCTGGACCCAGTTTGCATAATTGTGTTGTGGGCATCTTCGTAAAAGATCCTTAAAGTGCTCTCATGCTTCATACAGAGTCTCAGTCTCCAGCTGCTTAAATATACTAATCTCTGCCCTCAGTTGAGCTGATTTAGCTGGTGGAAAGAACCTCTCAAGAAATTTGGTGGCCATATCCTGCCATGTCATGATACTCCCCATCTGTATTAATTTAAGCCAATCTCATGCTTTATCCCGTAAAGAGAATGAGAATAAGCGTAGCCTGGTAGCCTCTTTAGGCACGCCATTCATCTTTATAGTGTCTGCGATCTCCAAGAACATCCTTAAGTGCATGTTGGGATCCTCTACAGCTGAACCCCCAAACTGATTCTTTTGCACCATGTTGATCAAGTTTTAACTCAAAGTTGTTAGCATTGATTGGCGGATGCGTAATCCCAGAGTATTTTTCATCTATGACCGGCTTGAAGTGATCTCTGATTGCCACCTGACGTGGATTATTCTCTCTGTTTTCAGCCGTCATTTCTTCAATCAAATAAAAACACAACAAAAAGAAAACTTAAAACAAAAATAAATAAAAATAAATTAAAAATAAAATATAAATTAAAGCTAAGGTTTTTTAGTAATAGTATTAATGTGAATTAAATTAACAATCCCCGACAACGGCGCCAAAAACTTGTTGTGATATTTTATATCGTACCGTAAATGTACGGTGTCAAGTTTTAGTATAAATGAGTTAATAGTGTCGAATCCACATGGATTGCGTTAACTCACACTAAATACTACAATTGATAATCCTAACTTTATTTATAAAACAAATAATAAATATTTAACTAGATAAATAATATATAAAAATATTTAGATATGAGGAACTAATACGATATAGATTCTAGAGTCTGATTTCACATAGCTATCCCTCATGTATTTGTCATGCCAGTTAATCATTGTTCAGTTATATTGTTTATAAATCAAGAATCCAAGAGTATTCACTACCTCTCTCGAGTAACAGTGAAAATATTATCAACTACATATTCCGATATCCCTATAAAAATATAGTAATTAACAACTCATTACGTCTTGTGATTCTATGTTAACGACTTCAAGAAGCATTAATTTGTGGACAACAAACAAGAAACATTAAAATCAAAAGAATATAAATAAACTGAAATATAACTTCATAACAAAATTAACAATCAATACAAGGTTCAAGCATCAATTACATCATTCTCCAAAATTAAGGAGTTAGTTCATGACTAAAAATAAAAACAATAAAAACATGTCATAAATCTAATGTAAATCATTAGAGTTCTAAGAAAGAAACAAGAAAATAAAATCTAAATTGAATCCATTCCTCTTCGGACGTCACTGCCTTTGTCTCATTTTGTCGCTCTTCAATCCTCCTCTTTGGATCTCTATAAAAATGTGTTTTGTGTTTTATGCTGTGTATTAGCCTCCCCTCTTGAGTTTTGGATGAACT
Organism: Zanthoxylum bungeanum; assembly: GCA_019454045.1. Classification (NCBI taxonomy): domain Eukaryota; kingdom Viridiplantae; phylum Streptophyta; class Magnoliopsida; order Sapindales; family Rutaceae; genus Zanthoxylum; species Zanthoxylum bungeanum. The sequence goes on from SKCR01049235.1 coordinate 39,718, forward strand.
TATCTATTTATAATAGAGCCTTGGGGTCCTTGCGCATGTTAAAACCCTAAAATTAGTGTTTCTGGTAGCTGCGGGGTGCCGGGTCTTCGGAAAGTGGGCGCCGCGGCACCCAAATCTCTGGATTTTGTATTGCTGGATTCGTTGGGCACGTCGCGACGCGCAACAAGGGCACATCGCGACGCATGAGAGTGTACAAGATTGTGTGTTTTCCGCTTTTTTGCTCTTCCCGCGTGCTTTCGATGCGTCCGTATGGTCCCAAAACACGTATAAATGCCTTAAGATCCATGTATCAATGCTTCCTACAAATAAAACATAAAAGAATTACATAATACATTAAATGATACATAAACTAACAAAATAGTAAGCTAAAAGTGCAAGAATAAGTGTGTATAAACCACACTTATCAAATACAAAATATAAAATTTGATTTAAGTTCAACCCGAGCTTGAGTTTATATAAGTGCTTATCGAGCCGAGTTCGATCAGCCACTATTCAGTTCGATTACACCCATATTCTCCAACCAATTCTAATTATTCTATAAAGCTAATTATAATTTTCCATTATTTGAAGTTACCTCGATGGGACAAGCAAATAGGGTTTGCAAACGTGTCGGGCTTTGAAAAGCCCTATCACCAAAGCGAGCCCTTGGTTAAGGTCTTGATTTTTTTAACTATTAAATAATTAACAGATAAGTGTCACGAAATTTTAGTGTTATAATATTATATTATGGTTAAGGATCCCTAAATACCCGAAGATCTCAGGGTTGGCTTTGCCTATCAAATTTTAGTGTTTTTTTTTTATTTAAATCCGAAATTATTTAAAAATCACAATAATAATATCAATTCAAAATTTTAGAAACTTATTTTTTTTTATTTAAATATCTTGATAATATTAATAAATAACACTTGAATTTGAGGATGAACTTTTCCAAATCCGATCCACTTGCCAACCCTACAAATAAACAATCAATTTGATCCAAATCCCAAATATACCCTTGTCTAAATGTCACGGGAAGAAAGTAACGCACCGCCTAAAATAGTAATATGATAGCAACATCACACTTTTATTTACATGATTCCTTTACATTATTTTATATAATATGCTCTAAATGCCACTATGAAAAGCCATTTTCTTCTCGCAAATGGTGTTCATTTTCATGATTTAATATCATTTTTTTGAATGAGTGATGTAAAAGTTCAATGAGATGTTAATTATAATCACATCAATTATTAGCGTAACTTTGATTATGACAGAGACAATTGAACTCACACGTTAATGTCCCCGGATACCAAGGATCCTGTTTCAAGCAATCATAGTTCTATCTAGAACCACAACTGAATTTGAAAAATAAAAAAAAATATTTACAGAACACAAAATTCACCCAAGTGAGAATACACACCAACAAATTCACGATAAATATTAATTGATAATTTTCTCTTTTCATTATTATTGATTAATTTCAAATTTTGAGGATCCTGCAAGTGTTAGGCTTCCAACATCCATAGTACTGTAAGCTAAAATGTAATATTTATTTGGTTGGTTGAACTTCACTGAAATTATGAAACGTGATTGGAATGTTCTCTTCGTTTGATGTAGGAAATGCACAAAGGAAAGGAAGATGGTTGAATTTTTAAATTGGGTCTCTACAATTTTCACAATCTTTGAATAGACATTGTAGTAGTTGGAGTTGGTAAGCAGGCATAGCTTTCAGTGTGGCCCAAAAATGTCTGAAAGTCAACACCAAGGAAAACTTTATACATTCCTATTTATTAGCTCCAAAATTTTGTTTTTTTTTTTTAACTGAACTAATCTCTACTTAAAATTCCACCGCTACATTAATTTTAGAAACTTTACAAGCAAAAGCTCTTTGCAGTTAGCAGAGCATGTGTGAAACTGTAACGGAGGAACAAGTTGGATGAATTCTAATGATGCTTTGCTCCCTTGAGGAGCAATTTCTAGGCTGTGGTTTCTGAAGGTAATAAGTTGAAGATGAAGTTTATTGCTTTCACCTCAGACCAGATGAAGCACGGGGTTTAGCCTTCACAGAGTTCAAGTGTTGGGTTACGAAGATGATTCCCATAACAACTATAAGGCATCCGACCAGTGTGCTGAAGAAGAGGGCACCTGGTTGCCTGGTCTGGACAAAGCCATAGACCCCATTAGAGGTCATGAGAATTATATCAGTGAGACCATCATTTGAGAAGTCATCGCAAACAAGGGCATGGGTGGGTGGCGCTGGAAGGACAATTGATGTTAAGATACTTCCACCAGGAGATATCACTACAACATCTTTATCTCCTCCTGCAAGGATCGTTTGTTGATCGCCATGCACGTGCAATGAGAATGCCTTCAATGTGGGTACCACCGTACCACCTTCCATCATCCCTGATGGAGAAGGTAGGTTAGACCATGTAGCATCAGTCAACAGCTGCCATTGCCAAATGGCATCATGGCCATGCGAGCCAGGGGAGTATGCTGTCACCTGTAGAAATGAGACATTTACGAGTTATCCATCTGTTTAGGGAAAAAAATAAAGAGGATAGCAAAATGTATCTGCAGCTTACTGAGTTGCATCCCACTATAAAGATGTTGAATGAGCACTTTATTGGGGAGTATATCCAATTTTAAAACCTTCACCACTCCATCATGTTGTCATTTAAAAAAAAAAAAAACAATAACTTTTATGGGAAAGTCCTCTGATGTATGCCTTCAAAATATGTATTAAAAATCTAAAACAATGTTCCAGCTAGCTAATATTTATTTGACCTCAATATTAGCAGTTACAACATACCTCCCCTCGATTCGTTAAGAAGACAATATCACCATGACTCCCTTTACGATGTCTATGACCATCACTCCTTGGGATGAGAATTGGTGTTGCAACCTCTAAAGAAGATACATCTGAAGTTCGACCAAAGTTTCTGGAGAATTCCCCATGAGGGAATAAGTTAAAAGGGGAATGACGACATATAGAAGCATTGAAGAGTTGCTCTCGAACAGGTACACCAGAGGTTGCAATAGCCCAACAAGGTCTAAGCACTTCCATCGATCCACTTACAACAGTCTGTTCAGCACCATTTCCTCCAACAGCCTGAAGACGACAGAAATATTTCTATTACATTAATCACCATAAATTTAGGAAAAAAGTTCTGTTCCATTCCCATATTTTCTATTTTAGTAGTAGAAGTAAAGAATAAACTTGTATACTCGAAATTCATAGCCACGATTTAGTAAACAAAAAAGGCTTAGAATTTAACTGGAAAAGTCTGCTCACATGCCACATATATACAAAGATCAAGGAAGTGAAACCTATCAACAGTTACACGAGTTTGTTACTGAAAAGACACATGAAAAAAATATGACTAACCTCATTCAAAAAACAGCAAACTAGTGTTGCATTTCATAGTACTAAGTGCCATACCTCCAAAAAGTTCAAGTAATTGCATATTTTTAAGGGATAATTAAATCCAGCACCTAATCCATTTTTTTATATGTTCTATGGTGACAAACCTATAGAAATTGAGGTGAAAAAAAGTGCGGGGGTATAAAATAAAAAACTATAAAAAGATTCACCTGAACATGATCCAGAACTCCGTCACCGTTGATATCAGCATGAAGGCCACCTTCTTGCAGATGAAGCTGATAAATCAATGAAATTTTGTAAGCCGATATATGTACGGTTTTAACAGAAACATAAATTAAACTACATATACAGATGCACAATGACTACACTAAAGATTAAGGAGCCCTATTAGTATAAGGGTTAATCTCAAAATGAAAAGGGCTGGAGGGGTGTTTGTAACTACAGCATATATGCATAGCATATATTAAATTTGACAGTTTGATATCAATATTTACCTTACAAACAGTCCGACCAGAAGCCAGATGAACAGCTTCTATCCCTTCTTTTTGATGAGCCACAACAACATTAGGAACCCACCAAAGCCGAGTGTAGTTTGTTATGGTTGGAATATAATTTACTGGCTGTGATGTTTTAAGGGAAAAAAAGGATAAACAAAATGTAAAATAAGTTAAAATAAGGCTTTTAATAAGCTCCCAAGGGAAAAAATTGTTTAGAAAGCAACTTGCGCCATACTTTCAGTAATTATATTGAAATTCACAAAGAAATCAATTTGCAACAAGGCTAAGCAATAACATCTGATGCTGTTACATTCAGAGAAACATACATAGAATTCCTTCCTCACATATCACAAACAAGCTTGAACAAAACATTCATGGTTAATGTCTAAAAGCTCCCCATTTTATCAATGATAATAAAGAATGCAATGAGGGGCATTTTATCAAATCTCTAGTTTAAGTTCTGCTTATAGGAATTTCCATTCTAAAACATATATAAAACTAGTACAATAACACATTAGGGTATTTTCAACTTGGTATCACATTTCGAGGAATTAAATTTAAAAAAAAAGAGTTGGGGAAAAAGCACAAACAGGCCGATAATATACAGTGTTTAAGAGTAAAGAGACATGAACATATGCAATGAATAGAACAAGCATCAATTCATGCTCTCTCTAGAAAGCAAATTTTACTCTCTTCTAGACAACACAGGAGCTCTGCAGAATGAGGGGCTTGTGAGGCTTAAGGAACACCTAGTAAGTTGATGGGAAACCACAAAATTTTCTTCTTTCCTGTTCTGACCATATCTCCATCTTCTGTATATAACGCACTGTTCTAAAAAAAGGCCTAGGCGGCCCCTAGGCGCTAGGCGGTGCCTGGCCGTTCCGATTATGCATAAAAACCGTTGCTAGGCGATTGGGCGGGTCCAAGCGGCCGCCTAGGTGGTTCTAAGCAGGTCTGTACATTTTTTCCCAAATTGATTTCTTTTTCCAATTTTTTGAATAAAAAATAAAACTGCCTAGCGCAACGTAGCCTATCCTTCTAGGCGCTAGGCACTCCCCCACCGTACGCCTACCGCCTAGCTTTTTAATAACATATTATAACAATGTGGTATGTTGCAGATTTAAATTGAGTGTTAACAGGTTTGAGAACAAATCTCAATAATGATGAACCATGCGCAGGGCAATGGCACAATTGGCTACAAGAGTAGGAAGGATGTTCACTTGCAATTTGCATAACTAAGAGAGCGATATCCTTCACATTAACAATCAAACCTGACAACAACAATAGTAAATAAACTATTCAACTATAGCTGATGGCATACAATTGTAATCAGCCCTTGGAATAAATAGGTAACACTAGATCCCTTCATCAAAAGAGACTTAACAGGTGATGCATCTTTAATGTTGAAGGTGTTCTGGGTCACAAAAGATATGTATTAACAACCATCACACATTTGGTTCGTAATTATTACCTTCTTACTTTTTGCTGAGCCAGCATAAGTTGCAGCTTTCCCAATCAAGTTTGAAATTTTTTTTGTCGAATCCTTTCCAGGAGGATGGTGTTCCTCGGGCTTATGAAAAGGGTAGTTTGTAGTCTTTCCAACTACTTTTTTCAATATTTTTCTTTTGTGCCGCCTGAAGTGTGACAGCTTCAACAAAGTATCTTCTCTCCTATCCTGATAAAAGTACATGTCACATAAATCTCCCTCATAACATAAAGAAAATAATTAGTTTCTTCATTAATTTTCAAGATAATAATTTACCCAATGATGTGGCATAACTCCTAGGACTGATTCTCTGAATTCCCTGCATTCAAACTTCAGCAAAAATGTCTCAGGGAGCTTATCTATGCGCAAGATGGCACTAATCTTAAGACTATAACAATTCAATCTAAGAAAATCACACAACGTGCTAATGCAAGGAAGATACATAGATAAATATGGTGATATTAGATTAGGGATTAAACAAAATGCACCATCCTCCTTCCTTTCTACGGAAGGATTCCTTAAATTTGAATTTAAACAAAACGCAAGAGTTCCTCCAATTAGAGATTGACCCGAATACTAAGGTTCAGTTTTGGTAAATGAATATGGTTTTTTCATTTGCTTGATCAATAACTACAAATCCCAACTGTTGATTGGGTGGTTAAAAGTACAACTTCATTTGAAATGAATCCTACTGATAATATAGACAATAATTTTTGAACTATATAGCTTAAATTTCAAACTGCCATTTCTAATAAAGAAAAGAAGGAAATTGATTTAATAAATGTATCTGCATCAATTCCCACTTAGTAGATTAGAACCTAGTTCAATTTGTATTGGGAATGCCTCATAAATTTTTTCCTCTGGCCAGTTCAATAAGGTTATGAAAAAGATTTTGATTTATTTATCTCTTATTTTAATATAATGGGATACAAGCTAGGAATTCGAAGCCTAATTTTTTGTAGCAACCTTATAGAGGTTGGTTTTAAGTCAGAAACACTCAAAAAAGAAGACATTGAACAATCTCGTTTTCCAAAAAAAAAAACAAAAGATTCAGAAAGCCACCAAAATTATTTCTCTTAAACCACTACCAAAGAGTAACTCAACTTAAGCCTCAGTACCAAATTAATTGGGATCAGCAACATGAATCCACTTCCTCATTTCACTCTATCAGGGGCTAAAATGATCATTAATTACAATATCACAGATGTTTTTCAGTGTTATTAAAGGCGCAAGGCGCACCGAGGCGCAAAAGGTCATGGAGCCTAGGCGCGCGCCACAAGGCGCAAGGCGCACGCTTGAGGAATGTGAGGCGCATATTTATATATATAATTTTTCAATTAGAAAAAGGAACATGTATATTCTTCTAATCATTTTGTTTTGAGTATTTTTTAATATTTTGACCAAATTATGACAAAACATTTGTAAATTATTGCACTCAATTAAATTTATATACATCACTGTTTTCATAACTAAGTTGCTAACTTGCTATAATTGTCAAAAGTAAATAAATTAAATTAAATTAAATTATGAGGTTTATTGTTATTGTTATTGTTATTCTTCTTCTTTTTAACTATCTCAGCTGGAAAAAAACCAAAAACAGTAAAAAAAAAGGGATTTTTAATCAATGAAATCGGGTCAAAAATCAAGATTTTGGTATCAGGCGCTTGAGGCGCGCCTAACTCATTGGCATCAAGCACGCGCCTCATCGACTAGGGGTGCGCCTGATACACGTCGCCTCGCCTGGACACCCTCTAGGCACAATGGCCGGCGCCTCTACCTAGGCGCGCTTTGATAACGCTAATGTTTTTCAATAGCAATGAATCAGCATTGAGAATCAGACTCCATGAGTAACTAAGATTCTAAACATCTTCAACTCATACCTCTCCAGGATGACGACTATTAAGCGCATGCACATCTAACTTGTAGTTATGCTGTGGAATTAACTGCGATGCATCTGCAGACTGTGCCTCAGTATTCTACAACAGAAAAATGATATAACAATAGTTTAAAAAAAAAAAAGGGAAGGCCTTTCATAAACTTTAAAACAAAATATTAAAAAAATAAAAATATGAATCACCTCATTCTTTCTACTCCATCGAGGCAACCCACTTCGACCAGCAAATGCATAAAATGCAAAATGGCGTAAATTCACAGTTCCAGAATTCTCAGAAGCCTGCACACATGATACAAGACATTCTATAAATATCCAAAATTGAAAAAAGATATAATATGAAAATTATCTATCATAACTGGCATCAAATAGAATAATTCATGCATCTAAGGGGTTTAGCACTAACAGAGAAGCTTAAAATGGGAAAAAGCACCAAATCAGCAAACAGTATGAGGCAAAAGTGCATCCAAAAAAAAAGGAAGGATAGCCCAACACATCCCACACAGTGGGTTCCGGGGAGGATTTAATGTGTACGCAGCCTTACCCTTGCTTTTTTGCAAAGATGTTGTTTCCGCGACTCGAACTTGTGACCTCCAAGTTACAATGGAGTAACTTTACCGTTACACCAAGACTCGAAAATGTTGACGATAGATGAAAATTTTTCATTTAAATGAAAAATCCTCTTAGACTTTGTTTTTCCCAAAAAAAAAAATCACTAAGGCATGGTTAGATAACACTAATTGAAATTATCAGGACGATAAAGCCGCTTAAACTCTTATTTTCTCCCAAAAAAAGGACATTAGGAAATGCATTTTAGACACCATATTCTGTTTTTTTTTTTTTTTTTTTTGAAGAGTGACCACTTTCTCCAATTTTCATGCCAAGTGATAGTTACGTTTGACAATAGAAACAATGCGCTTAAATGTAAAGTTTTCAAAATTTTAATAGAGAAAGATTCATACGGGGGCAAACATACCTTATGTTTACTATGATATTTTCTGGTAGTACTACTTTATCAAAACTATAAAAATCAATTTATTCATATCAGAACTCAGAGCAGAATATTCTTTCTGAAAGCAGTCAAAGATTATTAGTCATGTACAATGTTTAAAAATACGTATTGAGGCGTGAGGCGGACCGCCTTTGAGGCGGCGAGGCGGGTGCCTCAATCCAAATGTCAAAAAAATTAATAATTTTTGAAACTTGATGAAATGATGATTCTTGATTAATAATAAATTTGTTGTAAATATTTAGCAATTTAATAAATTAAATAATTAATTATTAATGATTTTAACTAATGATATTTTTTTGATTTTTTAACAATTCATTACGATTACTAAATAAAGTAAATAAATTAATGAAAATACTATTTGATTCCAATTATGATTCTTACATCTAAGTGATCATCTTCTTCTTTATCACCAATACTATCATTAACATTACTAGGTGAAGAATTCATGGCTAACAATTAAATTATCAACCTGTTCAATTCACAAACAATAAATATAAAATGAGATTAAATTTTAAGTATCAATAATAAATAAAGTAATTAAAAAAACAGTAACGTAAAGTAAATATTATATTTGATTGTATAAATTGTTATACTAAATATTATAAAAATATCATTTTTATCTAACAAAGTAACTTAGTCAGATAATGGACTAAAGCAAACATAGCCCACTGCAAAGACATGGAAAGCATCAAAGCAAACAAAGTCCACGTGCAAAGACTTTGAAAGCAAAAAATAATAATAATAATAGTGAGTGGTGTACAGCTGTACGGGCCAAATTTGATCCAAGGGTAATTTCGACCTTTCGCCTCAAGCCCACTGCTAAATGCACCCCCGAAACCCCCTAACCGAACCCAAAGACATTGTGCAGGCCCAGGCTCGGAGAAACACCATACCCAAAAACCGATACTTGAACCCCTTTAAATGCCAACCCATGAAATGTCCAGACCCATAACTGCCCTTCATGACTGCCCATAACTGTCTCTTCATGACTCGACTGTTACAAGCACCCAAAACGTATAACAATTAAGGCATTCACGAGTCCCACCTCGAATCGCCTATAAGAGGAACCAAAGTCCAGAAGAGAAGGGGCATTCAAGCTCTTCTACTCATAGCTCAAATAATATTCACTCTACAGACCCCCTACCTACAGCCCTCATGGTAGCTCACAGAAATCAAGGTAATCTCTGACCTTGCTCCTCTTTCTACGGTATTAATAGCTCACTTCCACTACTGACTTGAGCATCGGAGTGCCCCCGGCACCCACCACATCGGTGGACAGTCTACTCCCGCTCACTCTACCTTTGTCTTGCAGGATCGCTAGTGCCCCAACCTACAAATTCTCGATTGTGGACCTCGGCCGAAATCCATCATCCACAATTTGGCGCCCACCGTGGGGCCTTAGCGATTCATAGCAAGCAAAGACCCCTCAGTCTACAATCCTTACAAACATACTATCCATAGCACTATAGGTAGTGAGCTTTTTATGAGGCTTGTTAGCAGGACTGCATGCCACCCACTATTAGGCCACAGAACATGATGCAGTGTTGAAAGCAGCAAGCGAATGTTGGTTTCTTCACCAGCTGACCACAACCTTATTTCTTTTTCTAATAGCTCCATTTCCATATTGTCTTGAGATTGCTCTTTTAGTACATCTTCAGTTGCCCAATTCTTCTCTTCTTCCGTTGTAGAATCTGTGGTTCCATGTCTTCCAAATTGTCCATCTGAAAATTCATTAGCATTAAGCTTTTCACTTTCTGTGTTAGCAGCTGACTCATCCTTTTCAAGTTGTGTTAAAGAACTATGTGAATGAAACTTCTCCTTGGCCCATGCAATTGCTTCATCAATGGAAACTGCTTCCCCAGTTCATTCTCTATGGTCAGAATTGATCTCAATAACATAAGAATTCATAACTTCATCCTCCTCTTGTTCTTGCATTACATCACTCCACATAAAACCAGCTTTTGGTTCTGGTTCTCGACAAAGTGAAGAGGCAGGGGATGATGGAGAGTTCAGTTCTAGATCATCCACAGACACTTTGATGCTTCGATATGAAGTGGGTTCGACAATACTAGTTTCTGGAGGTGAAACATGTCGTGAGAATCCATTGTAGGAGCTTTTGAAATTGTAATTGTAATCATTTTCCATGTAGTGATCATCAATGTAGGAAGAGCGACCGAATTGAAAAGCCGGCATGCCTTGTCTCTTTGAGTGATCAAAAGAAGAATGTGTTGTTTGGAAAGAGTCATTCATCCTGCATGGCTGAAATCACCAACATGGTTAGTGGAAAAAGGGAACAATCATACATGTTGTTTGGAGACTTTGTAGAGTAATTCAGTTAGTGGTCTTGTCAAAAAGGAATGAGCTTTGTTGAGTGGGTAGCGTGGCGATATGTTTGTAACAAGGATAATGCCTTGTCGAATGGGATTGGCTTAGTTTTATGTTTGTCACCAAAAAAATTTTCGTCCGGAGAATTGATGACTTCTCTCCATAAATCAAGTCAATAACTTGATTCTTATGCCATGTCGTATGGAGAATATGGTTCTCTCTCCACGTCATTGGGAGATGATGATTTGTTAGGAATGAGTGTCTGATGTTATCTCGGCTCGGATTTTCTTTATTGGTAGTCTGACTTCAGGTAGACTGGAGAGAATTGCTCTTTTGAACCCCTGCATTTCCTTTTGCATGGAAGATGCGACTTGTTGTGATCGGTCGGCTGGGGGAATATGTTTTTTTTTTAAAATGGATGGTCGTCTGATGGCGGATTTTCACTTGTCAAATCGTTGAATGCTTCTAAGAGATTGAATTGATAAGATAGTTGGGATGACTTGTAGCCTCGCGCTTTTGTGTGGCTGAAGAAAGAATTATGCTTCAGGTACTATATAGCTCAATTTTCATCTTTCATTGATCGTAATTGTTTTGTAGAGTGGCTAATTGTGCCACTATAGGGTCTGGTGTCTGTTTGTTGCACGAAGCTATGGATAGTATATTTGTAAGGATTGTAGACTGAGGGGTCGTTGCTTGCTATGAATCGCTAAGGCCCCACGGTGGGCGCCAAATTGTGGATGCTGGATTTCGGCCGAGGTCCACAATTGAGAATTTGTAAGTTGGGGGCACTAGCGATCCTGCAAAACAAAGGTAGAGTGAACGAGTACTGCCCACCGGTGTGGTGGGTGCCGGGGGCACTCCGACGCTCAAGTCAGTAATGAGAATAAGTCAGATGTAGGGAGAATAAGGCCTGAATTTACCTCAGTCTCCGTTTGTTTGCCGTGAGGGTAGGGAACTATGATTTCTCTGATAATAGGGAGTCGTGATGTGCCATCCCCCCTCCTCATGGAGCCCTGTTTCCTGTATATACATGCTCCAGTAACGTGTGCCTTTATTGCCCTTTGATTGCTCGTCCGTTGGATCATGATAACGGTCGACTTCATGAGGTGTTTTTACTGTGTTTTGCCCGTTGTAGGCTGGAACGAATAGGTTATGAATGGTGTTTATGAGCCTGAGCATTATGTGGACTGGCGTGGGGTGAGCCCCGATTATGGTTTGGGCACATGGTATTTCACTGGGCCTGGGCTTGTGAATCTCTGGGCCTCTATATACTTCAAACCTTGGGACTTCCTTTTGAGGTAGAAGCTTGGGCCTGGGTCTTATGTTGGAGAGTCTGGGGTGCGTTCAGTGTTGGGCCTGAAGCAAAATGACGAAATTGCCCCTGGACCAAATTTGGCCCGTACAACAGCTATTTTCAACTCTTCTTAATCTTCTATCATAAAATATCATTACACTATTCATCTTTTATTTTCTTTGACTCTTGTTTCTTCTTATATTGTCGGCAAAGGCTTCCATTTACTTATTTTGATTTGCTTAAAATTTGCTTTGTAATCGTCGAGCTTAAAAATAAGCTGTTGGCTGCTGCCTGTTTGGGAAAAAATTTGCTCTGTAATCGTCGAGCTGTTGGCTGCTGGCTGTTTGTGGAGTTATATGGCAGGTTGTCTGATCTTCTCTTCTGTAATTGCGTTGTAGTGCCGATGATCTACTGACTTCTGTTTTTTTTTTTTTTTTTGCGTCACCTTTTCGTTGACGTGAGGCAGCCACCTCACACCAACGACGCGGGAATTAAAGAAAACCCGCCAGAGATGGACGCCTCGACGCGCCAACGTCGCGAGGCGGCGACGCGGCGCCTCTTGTCCTTTTTTTAAACAATGGTCATGTACAATAACTATGTTAACGTTATACAAATACAAACTAATCCACTGTTCTTTTGTAGATTTCCACATCTTTTTAAAGCCATATTAACACCCCGATACTAGGTAAACATAGGGGTGAGCAAAACCGGTTTCGGTTTCGGTTCCGCATGGAACCGGAACCTATCCGGAAAAAATCGATTCCTAACTAAGTGGAACCAGAACCTACCCAATTAAATAGAGTACCCTATTATTCGGTTCCGGTCCGGTTCCGAATTACCCTATTAATATAACATTGCCATATACTCCAACCTGGGAAAGACTTCGAGGGCTCAAAAGAGGATACGGGCACCAATTATAATAAGAAGATGGCGATAGACTGAATCCAAATGAATTGGATGCCATTGCAGTTGCACAATCCGACAACTTGTGTGATTTTTCATTTGATATTTCACTCATCAAATCTTTTGCTGGAGATGGAAGCAGCTGATGATCTTGATCTGCAACGTCATAATGAGCTACGTCCTGAAACATTGATCGGTGGTGGTGCCACGCTTCTGAGACGCTGAGGCTGCAGGCCACACTTAGTCATAGTCATACTCATTGGCTACACCTGTCAGCTTCTGAACCAAGTCCCTGAAGTTCACTGGATCCACTTTGTACACTTTTGGTCGTGTTGGTGGCAGCAATGCTATTGGCTTCTTCATTGTCTTAAACGAGGACTTACGAATCCGAATGAAGCGATGATTGATAATTAGAAGAGTTTGTTGTTGTTGTTGCAGATGATGAATAAGCTTCCATGTCCATTAATAATAATATCTCAAAATCGGGTATCAAAATCGGGTATCTAATCCGGTTCTCAAATGTGGTTCCGGTTCCGGTTCCGGTTCTATGGTCCGGTTCCGGTTATTCTGGAATCGGAACCGGACCGGTTACAACGGGTTCCGGTTCCAAACCCGGATTTCCGGTCCGGTTCCAACCGGTTCCGGGTAGACCCGGAACCGATGCTCACCCCTAGGTAAACTATTCTATCACTGTAAGGACATCAGGGCCTCTTCAGAGGCAGGGAGAGAGAACATGTTAAAATTGTGTAATAAGGCCTAATCCTAGACAATAGCGCAAATGCTGATTAGCCTATGAAGATTCACTACCCCTGAAACCAGAACATGCTTTGAGGTATAGTGTAAACAGTTTATGAGCTTCCATCAGGAGCCCAACATTAGACATTCCTGGTTAATTATTTTTTTTTCTAAAAAAAGAATGAAAGGGGTTCAAATGGTAGTCCTAAAAGTTAGATATAAAGCCGCCAACTATCAATATTTTCCAAATCATAATACCCATGTTATGAATCTCTCAGTATGTATATGCGTGGTGGACACAGATAGTGACCCAAGTTCCAAGACTAGTACAAATGAAAGCACACAAAATTTTAACATGAATAAAGCACAAAATGTCCAAACCTCCTCCTCACTGGCGCTTCTTCTATGCTGCTCAGCATTTTTCTGTATTATCCCAATTTCTTCAAAAGGATCCACGAAAGTCTACAAGCGTTAACGGCAATTATCTAAGTTCAACAAAGAAAACCAAACCAAACAAATCCTTTTATGATTTACAATCATTAACAGCATTCCAAGATATAAATCAACACTAAGAAACAAGTCATCACACTAAAAAGATTTTTCGTTCGATAAGCCAAAAGTATAATAATTTTGAGAACATGGAGAGCAGACGAAAATTTGAAACCAGATTAGTATGGCATACATCAGTTGTCGGGAACAATGTAAAAAGAAGTAAATTGAAAGATAGTGAAGCAATTTAAGTGAAAAACCATTCAGCATGGGAACAAGTGAGAGAGAAATTCCAACACCATAACTCATAAGAAGTTTCAAACATCAATAGTCAATCAAAAATGATATTCACATCTGCGAAATACTGGAAAATGTTATCGGCAGATAAGTCAGCACAAATATCAAACTTAAAAGTTCAAAAAATTTCTTACTTCTAAATTATAATTCTAGGCTGCCTAACAAGGACCATACTCTAATTGACTGTTTGTAAGGAATGAACACAAAGCACTAATTATTCTAAGTTTGCATGGAACATCCACATATTAATAAGCTCAAAAAAAAAAGCTTTATTATTTGCTTAGGCCATTTCATGGTTCCCTTGCAACTTTTCATTTGTCCATTACAGGTTGATTGAAATATTTTCTTGCTCCAGTATCCAATCTTAAATACTACTTTACTACATCAACCAACTACCTTCATCACACAAAGAAGCGGATAGGCAGTGAACTACAAATGATATGTCATAAAAAAGGAAGAAAATAAAAACCCATACATGTGGTTGTACTTCCATCCTCCCACCAACAATAACCAATCCTGTATCTCCATGCTTCAGTGTATAATTACTTATCGAAATTGCTATCTCCCTATGGTGAGCATTGTGTGGAAAATCCTCCTGCGAAACCCCAACAAATATAAAACCAATGCATGAACTAATAACTTATCAAAAGAAGGCATCAAATCAAATTTAGTACAGCACAAACCTGCAAATTGGCCTCCCATAGCTTTTTTAAGTTATGATCAAAACACATCACAGACAAACCAGACGTAACAACCACCAAAACCTGCTTCAGTGGTTGCCCTTGTCTATACGTTCGATCAATAACGCCAGTAGCCATGGCCACTGCTCGTCTACCAGATGCAATCCGGATCTTATCTGGCAACAGGCTCACCTCTGCCAGCACGCGTGCTTCACTAAACCCTTCATCCACACGCCTTGCATGAGGTTCCAACACCTTCCACACCATAATTAACAAATTCACTTCACATAAGTGGATAACTATTGACTGGATTTTCTTGTTTTCTAAATCTAAAAGAGAAAGAGGACCTGAATTTTGGCATCGTAAGTGGCGACGAGGACTTCTTTTCTACCGTCACCATTGAGATCGGCGACGATTGGTGGCGGGAGGCGATCGGCGTCGTATTTGATCGGATATTCTTCGGATAAATGAAACCAAGCTTCTCTAAACGAAAAATCTCCCTCGTGCTGAAAAATCAATGATAGCCCCCCCAAAAGAAAAAGGAAGAACTCAACGAACTACGTGGCAATTTAATTGAAATAAGAAGGGTTTATCAAAGTCGAGTGAAGAAAATTATAAAGATGACGAAACCTGAAGAGAGAAGAAAATGGCGAAAGCTGCAAGCATGAGAATGGCCAAATCACGTTTCCTCATGTTTGGGCCTTTTGATCGATTGACTGATTGATCGACCGACCTGCTGCTCACTTGTACGCGCAGAGTGTTCCTTCTGCTGGGACTGGGAATGCTCTTTGACTTATCTATCTCACTCACCGTATCGCCGACCAAACTTGCAAGTCGAAACCTGCTTCGTTAAAAAAACAAAGGTAAAATAATAACACGTATGAAACTATGAATGAGCATTTTACCGAAAATTGAATAAGAGAATTTTAATAATAATAATATTGTAAAATCTACTAAGTCATAAATAATTTTAAATAATATTTATTTATTTATTTATTATTAATTTTAGTTTAGAGTACAAAATTAATCGGATCGATTCACCGGTTTTGACTTTTTTTTTATAGTTCGATTTTAAAAGTCGAATTGGATTCACGATCGATTCACGGACCAGCCGGTTCGATTTTGTAAACACTTTTAGTAACAAGTTAAAACTAAAACCATGCGCTGGGAAAAAAAATATTGAGACAAAGCTCAGCTAAGACAGCTCTTAACAATTTACAGGTCTTATTATATCAATTATATGTATAATGTATAAATATTTTGTTTCAAAGCAGTCGGGTTCATCAATAAAGGTCTATATACTCTCCAATGGATAGTTGAAGTTGATGGAAAAACGGAAACGCAATCAAGAAAGCCACTCGCTAGACGTAGACCTTATGAAACAGTAGCTAGCATGTTACAAGTTGAGAATCACTTATCATCCTGTTGCTTCTTTAACAGTTATCCATGTGACAGATTGCCAAGTAGATGCAAGGCTGCAGGCACGTAGTTAAGCTTTTTGTTGTGGTAGCTATTGTAATTAATCATTATACAAATTTCAATCAGTTCTTCTCGCTTCTTGTATGCTAATTCATTGCATCCAACTCATCAGACAAATAATACTACTAAAAAATTTATAGGGTTTAGGATAATTCCCATTACTACTGATATTTTTACAAGGATAAAACTGAACTACACAAACCGATAAACTAATTCATGTTTTTGTATCTTACAACACCAGATTGATCTCGGCAGATCAAAAAAAAAAGGCAGAACGTGTTATGTTGTCAACCACGACCGGAGAGTTAATCGCTCATCTTCTGTAATTTTCTTCATTCCTCGTAATGAAAGTTTTATTTCTACCAAGAACAAAACAAAAACAAACAAAGAGAGTCGATAAGAATTACATGACAGGAATCATTCTTGTACCAAAGAGCTTCATACTAGTTTCCTGTAACCTTTTCTGTTTATTGTTCTGATGTCTTCTGCCTCTTCCGAGCCTCCACGAATAAAGAAAGTTTTGCATATTTAAGTTTGGCTTGCTTCACCTCCTTCTCCAATTCCTCAATCTGCTCCCATACCAGCACCGGGAAAATATAAAAAATAACAAGTGAGTTTCAGATGGCATGTAAACTATTCATGAGTTCTTGGAGATGCAAACCACAAGCAATCTTGCAAACTATACTTACCAACTGCTTCAACTCAGTCTCCCTCTGCAAGTGTTCCTCACACCTGTAGAAATGTATCTCGTGGGTTTAATTGAACTATAGAAACAAAGGAATCAAATAAACAGTGTTTTAAGTAATCATCAAGCAATTTATTGAATAAACGACAGATTTAAGGGATATCTAAAAAGACAATTAGATCCAAGTCTAAATCCATGTAACTCCAGTCGAACCCGAATGAAATCATAAAATATTGTAGTTTAGCAAATGGATACATACGTATTGGCAAGCAGTAGCACTAGCATTCAGGAATTAATATAATTCTAAAGATGCACTATGCTGTAGGAGGCATTTAAATCTTATCATAAAAATTTAAACATCAATTATTTGAAGTTGAAACTCAGCACACAGATACACATAATTGAACTCAGATTATAGTGATATTACATGATGTGCAAGACAATATCAAACTGCTGGATAAGATATAAAATACATACTTCATGAAAAGTTGTATGTTCTCATTACATAACTGATCAGCTGATATGGTCATTGGATGATCTTTAGGTGCAACTTCATTATTATGTCCCTGGAAATAACAGTACTCAATTATTATGTGCAATAATTCAGGAAAAAAAGGGGCGTATCAGTGCAAATTCATCTCATAAGCTCATGTACAAATGCATACAGGTAAGATAACATAAACTTAAAAATAACTAGGCTGAGCAAAATTTTCATTAAATTATGATTTATGATGGTACATCACGACCTTCCCCGAACCCTGTTTATAGCGGGAGCCTTGTGCACTTGGTACGACTTTTTATGTTTTATGATGGTACTCATGGAACCGCAGGTTAGTTGAAGGTGGTGAAAATTCTGCCTTTTGCCACCAACTTAAATTACACGTGTAATGATACCAATTAGCATTATTCACCTGTGCTGAAACAGTCCAAGATTATCAAGACATCTGAATGGGACCAGGATTTTCAGGATTATATAGTTTGATGAATACTACACATTTTCCCCCAAGTCAATCTAAGTGATGTGATTTCAATGTGCTCGTTGACTCGTTGTTAATTTATTAAAACATTTTAATTAGGAGTAAATGGTGCAAAAATGAAACAAAATATTAATAACTTGTACCACTTCTGTAAACCCAGTGCACTGAACACCAGGTTGCCCATTTTTCAGATTATGCCTCACATTAGCCTGAAGAGAAATAATAGGTTCCTCTAGAAGCATCTCTTCTTGAAAATTTGATGCAAGACCAATTTTATGCCGACCAGCAGGTTGCTTCTGCATATCAGCCTCATGTCCAACAGGAGGTTGAACAGAACCTCCCTTGGTAAATGTACTGGAACCTGGAAGCTGACGTCCAGTCAAGTGATAGTTTTCTTTCCTGTCTTGTACAATATGAGTTTATCACAATTTTTTATCAGAAATTTCAAGGAATTGATGCAAAAATCCAAGTAATATAATTGGAATGGATAAAATGACAATCATACAAACATACTATTATAGTTTTGAATACTCTTATTGGGCCCTTATCTAATAGCTAAATTTAGTATTGGCTCAAGCTGTAACTTAACTTGATATCATTGCCACTTGACCAAATGGTTGATGTATGAATCCCTCTTGTTTACAAGTAATATAATTTGTTTTTTCAGTTCTCCCACTTGTTTCAACAACATGAATTAAGGATTAAATTTATCATGAAATCATTGCGCCTAAGCATGGGAAATTAGGTAAGAATTAATGGTTGTGAGATGCCTACAAAATTAAATGGTTCTTATTAAAATTATTAAATCACTGCAGAAACCTAAAATCAGCCATATTTTTCCAATGATACCTAGAAATCACTCGGACTCACTTGAACGTCTATTAATTTTGGAAATGGGAACTTCCTAACCTCCTAGGTAAGTGGTCCCAGGGGTCCTGCCATTTGACCCACTCATCGCCCCTCGGGGTGAATAAAAGAATATACAAAATAAATAGCTTTCAAAATTTGCATCAATTCTGCAATCAATTTAAAGGCAAATCAACATTTGAACACCCATGGAAATCAAATTGTTCCACAATTTTCCAATGGAAGTCTGATATACATCACCAGAGAATAATAATTCTATAGATCCTATAAGGTCCTTATTTGGTCATCTGATCAATTTACGATTATATAAATCATTTTTGTGATCTTTTAGGGAGTTTTTATAATAATTCTATATGTTTCTTGGTTTCCTATTTAAAAAAAAAAAAAAAGATAAAACCATAAAGATCTGTCATGAATTTGCATATGATAAACAAACCAGTATTCCAATGTCATCTGTTTCAGCCTAGACACCAGCCGGGCAAACAGTGTAGACCTCTCAAAATCCTGCTTGTCATGTGTTGGTTCTATGAAATTCGCTTCAAGAACTCCTGCAGTACATCCAGCAATGCAAATAGATAACTCATAATTGAGAAAAATATTTTTCAAGAGAAAAATATCAAAGAATAAAACATGAATACCAACAACGCCATTCCCTTTCATAGAGCCATCACCGGTGACTTTCCAGAAAGGCTGCAATGTGAATAACTCACTGCATAAGTACGTGGAATACAGGCATCCCACATTTACAATAACAAAAAGTGTCAAGTAACCTTATCATACAATCAGCATTAGCTCTGTGTAAATCTCTATATATTTCCAAGTCACTATAGTATGTTATAGAAAACTTAATTCTCAGCTAAAATTATACTTTGGGTTTGAATTTAACATTATCTTTTCCCTTAAACAAAAGCCAGAGAAGATAGAAGCAATTACAAAAGGACAGGGATTCTGTAGGGATAGGCCCATAGATATTACAGAGGCAGCCAGCTAGGATAATTTGTGTTACAATAGGTACACAAGTTCCATATAATCACATTCATAGCAAGAAACAAAGGTTCATCTAAAACATACATTAAACGTTTCCTTGAGAATTACCAAAACATACCCTGATAAGGCGATTTTTATGGTACACATTGAATCCACTAACTGAAAGATCAGGTGCGTCTTTCATAAAACCAATGGTAGTATCCACTGTAGCCTAAACCAAAGAATGAAAAATAACACATTATGTGACTGCATGGTGGCTTACATGACCATCAAGTCAATGCCTATATTTTAATTATGTATTTTAAGCAGAAATGAGTATTAAAGGAGAAAATCCAACAAATAAGACAACGATAGAGAGTAGAGACCTGGTTCTGCACGATATACTGGAATTGAAGATCTTGAGATTTTCCACTTATGGGATACCAAATTCCAGCAATTTTTATATTTATTTTAAAAAATACTGTATGGAAATTCACAAAAAAAAATGCAGCGATTTTTTTCCATATTCACTTTAGTAACAGACTAACAACACTTTGTGTGTAACTATATCTAATACAATAAATTACTTTGCAAGGATGATAATCAAAAACCGATGAGTAGTTGGCATTTTATATGCAAATGATTAAAACATTAATGTTGGTATTAAGAGGGGAGAAGAAGTAAGAAGATACTCTTCTTCATTTAATGCGACTTACATCTTTCAATGTCGTTGATACTTTGGGACTATATGATCTAACTTTTGGAAATCTCAACTCATCCACAATATGAAACTGCTGTATAGGTTTCCCCCTTAATATGATTCTGAAGTTATTAAATTTTCTTAGATACAACATTGAAGCATATGCCTGAAAGAAATAGAAGAATTAATCAATGAATACATAAGCAACAAAGTAAGAATCAGTCAATCAGGATGCTTGTTCTGAGTCAAGCAAGGGTGTTGAACAAGAAACTGAGTAAAGAAATTTCACATTTAAAAATTACCCTTAATGAATAGCGGAGGCGGTAAGAAATATGGGATTGGCGTTCCAGTGCTCTTTTGTGTAATTTTTTAAAATTTCCAGAGTTAGCTTCATCTCTCAAACATATGTCCTATGTCAAAGATCAAACAGGAATAATTAAGGCTTCCCGAACCAAATGTCTTATATATATAATAACTGATCAGACACAACATTGAACGAAATAGCAACATATTATCCCGCATGAACTACACTCACTCACACTATTGTTATGAGAAATGAGAACTAGAGGCCGATTCATGAACTTGCAACTTGTAGGTACTGACAAGACAGACACCATACATAGGTCCAACCAAGAAATAGATCATATGAGCTAATTGTTGCAATTTCACCAATATTTGAAGCAAGAATGCACCAGGTTATTTGCTACCTTTTATTCTATAACAACTACAAAGAAAATGTATAAAGATTCTCGTAGAAAAAAGGATACACCAAATTATTACAGTAAGTTTGCAAGTTCAAAGCTTGACAGCGCAAAAAAATACCAATACAGTTTATAACATAAGTTTTCATTACGTGAGTTAATTTTTTTTGAAAAATACTGATTGAAATCTAGAGATTAACGGAAATTTGTGATTATGACATTTAAATGTATTCAATAACTCACTATTATGCAAATAAATAAATAAATATATTGAAACATATCTATAATTAAAATTTGGTACACCTATAGATACCACAAGTTCTTTGAATCTTTATTTTATCCAGAATATTACTTCTCGGCATGGCAGTTGATGCTACAGTACATCCATAAAAAAAATATTAGGTAGTACACAGCCCAGGCCAAAAGTGTAAAATACCTCATCATCATCATCAAAACTCAATTCATATATTCCTTCATCATTCATCCACAAGTTGAATATTATTACTTTTGTTCCATGTGGTCCAATATCCTCAAACTGGCAAATACGAGACAAGCTAATCAGGGAACATACAAAACAGACTGCAGCCCTTAGTTAGAACCACTTACTATATAAAAATTCTTAAAACATTACATATGATTTTTTATTGGTAGCAGAAGCCACTGTGGTGGGGGAAATATCTGTGGTACTGTTATAGTGTTATAATGAGGCAGTAATGAATGTCATGGTGCTAGAGAGGAGGAAATGTGTGAATAACAGCTCCATTAGACCAAAAAACAGTACCAGGCAAGAAATTGGGGAACAGATTTCACAACATAATTTCCAGAAAAATATTTGACAACCAGTAAGGAAAAGCATAATTTAATTTATTTTTTAGAAAATTTCAAGGGTATAAAAAAAACTTCAAGAAGAATTGAGTTTACATTAGAATTATTCTTCCAAAGTTTTCAAAACATACCCCTTCCAACTTCTCCCCAAATTTTTATTTTTAAAAAAAAAAAAAAAAAAAAGATCAAACCAGGTTTTGAAAAATAAAATACTTAACACAGAAAACACGTGTATAAAAGAAAGAGAAAGCATTTGTATCAAAAGAAATTCATCAAGTGCGCTAGAAAAGTTCGGTTGGGACTTGAGTGAGACCATAGGCAACTCTTGAACGCATTTACAGTATATATTTTACACTGTACTGAATCAAAATTTAATTGAATTACCTGTTGCATGAGCTCACCCTTTGATGCAAAAGGGGACCATTCAAGGATTGTTTTCAAGTTGAAAGACCAATCGTCCTGTGAGCTATAAATTATTGGTTCAGCCCAATGGCCAGAGATGTCGAAATCAATCTGCAATGGAAGTGACACAAGAAGGAAAAAGGGCCTCAATAACGAAATAATTTTTACAACTTCACTAGTAATAATAGAAAAAGCTCAAACATTAAAGAGAAGAAAATTCACCATTGGAACAATCACGTCATCCTGCCCAGTTTTCCGCAAAAATGTATAAGACAGAAGACCAACACTCTGAGTAGCTTTGCTGTTAATGGGGAAACAAGCATCACTAAAAATTGAAAACTATAATTTGAATTTGGACTTGCAACAAAAAGTTTCCACGCTAAAGGTGAAAAATGGAAGATGATATGACTAAATTCATTCAGAGTGAAGCATCGTATCGAATATTCTGACAACGAAATCCAATTTACTAAAATTGGAGTTGAAAAATTATACACCTGTACAAAGAAAAAGGAAAACGAACCATGTGATGCGAACCAAAAATAGTAACGAACAATACCTTTCATGGGTGGCACGACTGAAAACAATCACATCAGCACCAAGTCTCATGGTACTTGTCTTGAAGCCATTACCATCTAAAAATATATATATGTCAAAAATAAATATTTTTAAGAAAACACACTAGAATGGAATTCAAGTAATACAGACTAAACTAAACTAAATAAAATAACTGAAGAAAGCAGGAAAAAGAAAAGATGAAAATGTTCATAACAATTACATTGTCCAATTGTCTTGTTTGACTTTTTTGAAGAATAACCCAAGCTCATACATTTCCGCAGCGAATCGGGATCCATTCCACCACCATCATCTACACAAAACATCAATTAATGACTCCGTGATGCCAATCAAATTCTCAAGTATTGTGCAACCACTTTTCTTGCAAAAATTAACGCAAACAAATACAAAATACCTAAGAAAAGTAAAGCTGGAGTGTTATCCTTCATGATATCAACTTTATCAACCTTCAAAAAGGTTGCACCCTTTTGTATCTATAAACATGAAGACATAAAAGTAAAGTTGGTGCACTAATAACTTGCAAACAACAAAGTTCCACGCAACTGAGTTTAGCCAATATATGCTCAACCTTATAAAAACATACATAAAATTTAGACCGTACCTCGTCAACAGCATTGTCTAGGAGTTCAGCAATTGCTGTAAAAGAAAAGGAATGAGAAAAAGAACTATTAAATTACTAAACAAAAAGTATTATGTGTACGTATACATGAAATGCCGACAATTCAATAAATCAACCAACTTCGATACTAGCCAAAACAAAGATAAAATGTTGACTTCAGCCAAAAATTTAATTCATTCCAATGTAAAAGATAAAGATTCTTTATATAGACTTACTACTACACAATGTTCTTAGTATCCACTACAAATTCATATGTTTCATTCTGCTTAATTATGAAAGCACAGCTGATAGGTATACACTCACTTGCACTTGGAAACTATTTACCAGCCACCCATCCACTTATTAATAACAGCTAGTACTTCTATTTCACAGCAGTTGTGGATTAAAAGCTACCAAACATACCCCAATTTCACTTCAGCTACTTGGATTTCATTAGTTTACAAATAAACTGCTAAATCAGAAAGCTTACCTCCAAAAGCCCATTTATGAGAAGTAGCATTTGAATGCAGAAATTTAGGATGTACACGAGCATGCTCCAATGAACCTGCAATTTCACATTAAAAAAAAAAAAAAAAAAAAAAAAAAAAAAAGAGCGGAGCTCAATTAAAAACACAAGAAGAGAGAAATCGAATCAAATTGAACGGATAAGATAACAAACCTTGAACGGGAGTCGATTTCATGGTTAAATTCGCAGCATAATTCCCAGCTTTCCAGAAACTTCTAGACTCGGGGGTTTCGTTGCCAGGAACCGACGGAGCGACCGCTGAAGTGCTTTGCCGAGGTATTTTTTGCTGTGTCGTTTCCTTAGACGGTGCGTTCACCTGAGGCCTTGTAGCACTAGCTGCTACATCGTCTTCATCGTCGCTACTGGCGATTTCCACTACATCTACAGGTTTTTCACTTTTCGGTGGCATTTTTCTTTTTTGGAGAATTAGGGTTTTGGAGCTTTCAAATTCTCGGACGCAATAAAAAAAAAATGTCTTCCTTCTCGTTTTCGTCACGAAATCGACATCACTTTCGCAGCTTCATTCAAGAGCATATAAAAATCAAACAGGGCCAGATGATATATATATGTATAATTTATAGCGGGGAGAAGTGGAGAACCGCAAACGCTGGACTGGTTACTCAAAATTAAGCTATTATTCCACAATTAACCCTATATATGAGTCCACAAACACAAACTCATTTATTGGACTTGGACTCCCAATAACGCAGGCTAAAACCGACAATTCATCTACATCTTCAACTGCAAATGCTGCTGTAGCTAGACGCTTATACGATAAAAAATAAAACCTTTGCCTTCTGCCTAAAGATCTACTCTTAGACAATCCCCCGCCATCATTCCCATCTCAAATCTCAAGATTCTCATATAGTGTTTGGTATATTATTCATGAGTTTATAAATTAAATTATATTTTCATTATTTATATTTTTAATCAAAATTCTAAATCAAATGGTAACATACAAATGCGGCTAATTTTTTACTCATCCAGACCCCCATTTATGTATAGAGCCAATCAACATTTTTTTTTTATAAACTCTATCGTCAAAAGCTCTTATAAAAAATATATTATTGACTCGAACTCAAAATCTATCAATTATATGTTATGTATTATAACTTTTCTCATAATAGAGTGATCATTAAAAATTTTAACTTATCATAATATCGGCGGATTTTGGTCTCAGGGTAATATTGGAATATCACTCCCGAGGAAATCCTCCTTCAATAGTGAATTTGTTTGGTTATGGGGGACCAAAGGCAAATTTAGCAGAAAACAGATAAACACACCCATCAACAAGGAGATTTAACGTGGTTCGGTGGATTTGGATCCGACCTACGTCCACGGACACAAACAAGATGGTACTTTTATTACTTAAACACTCTTCTTGGGTCTCTTTTTGTTTTCTACAAGTCAGGGCTTGAAGATTCAGATCCCGTATTTTTGATGTCTTTTACACATACTCTGCCCTCCTATTTATAATAGTGTAGAAATCATATTCCTTCTCCTATAAGAATTTCCTAGTTGAAACTATTCCATTTTCCCATAAGGATTCCTAGTCAAACTATTCCCTTTTTCCCATAAAGATTCCTAATCAAAACTACCGTTACTTTCTTTATCCTACTAGGACTCTGTCTCACCAGTTTACCCCATGAAAGTATGATAACTTATTATCTTATCTTGTATGGATAGAATGCCTTATTTTCCCGAACATGTCTTGCCATATGCTCGGTCTTCATGTGGTCGGTCATAATAGTCTTTTGTACTGAGAATGCTGCTGTCGACCTGATAATTGCCCGGTCATCCAATCTTTAAATGGTCGGGTTAACGATCTTAAGTGCTCGGCCCCTGACTCATGTGGTCGGGTCGGTATTAATGATCCGGACCAATAAGGGAATTACCCTTTTACCCCTGTCGTGCTGCTTAAATGACATAGTGCCCGGAAAACACCATCAACATCTGTCCCCTAGTTCTCGGTTCCAACGAGTATACAAGTTGGTGCCGGGAACTATATAAAGATGGTGTGCTGATCGCCTTGCTGGTGGTCGCTCCAGAATCACAGAGAAATTGCATTCGCCATCAATTAAGTCTTCTGTTTCTATCTTCATATCCTCGGTTATTTGGAGATGCTGACCCTATTCAGAATGATTCTCCACCTCAAAGCAAATTGCTTACTTGGGTCGTTCCATAAGGAGATGAAGTTCCTCTTGTTGTCCAAACTAAAAATGACTCCTCCTCTGTAATATCTGTACCAGAGATTTAGAGGTCATGACCTCTGACTGATCCAATCTTGATTGTGAGGAGAAAATTTTGCCTCTGAGCTAACGATGATGTGCTCGATGGCATGTGATCATGTCTCGAGTTGTGAGAGATGCTCGGACATGGGGGAATGTTACGTCCTCAGTCCGAGAGACTGACTCGGTGGGATGCAACTCGACCCCGAATGAAGAGAGGCACTTGGACCTGGGGGAATGTTACGTCCCCAGTCCGAAGGGCTGACTCGGTGGGACGTACCCGACCCCGAGCTGAGAAAGGCACTTGGACCTGGGGGAATGTTACGTCCCCAGTCCAAAGAGGTAGACTCGGTGGGACGTAACCCGACCCCGAATTAAGATAGGCACTTGGACCTGGGGGAATGTTACGTCCCCAGTCCGAATGGCTGACTCGGTGGGACGTAACCCGACCCTGAATTAAGAGAGGCACTTGGACCTGGGGGAATGTTACGTCCCCAGTCCGAATGGCTGACTCAGTGGGACGTAACCCGACCCTGAATTAAGAGAGGCACTTGGACCTGGGGGAATGTTACGTCCCCAGTCCGAATGGCTGACTCGGTGGGACGTAACCCGACCCCGAGTGAAAAGAGGCACTTGGACCTGAGGGAATGTTACGTCCCCAGTCCAAAGGGCTGACTCGGTGGGACGTACCCTGACCCCGAGCTGAGAAAGACACTTGGACCTGGGGGAATGTTATGTCCCCAGTCCAAAGAGGTAGACTCGGTGGGACGTAACCCGACCCCGAGTGAAGAGAGGCACTTGGACCTGGGGGAATGTTACGTCCCCAGTCCGAAAGGCTGACTCGGTGGGACGTACCCCGACCCCGAGCTGAGAAAGACACTTGGACCTGGGGGAATGTTACGTCCCCTAGTCTGAAGAGGTAGACTCAGTGGGACGTAACCCGACCCCGAGTGAAGAGACGCACTTGGACTTGGGGGAATGTTACGTCCCCAGTCCGAAGGGCTGACTCGGTGGGACGTACCCCGACCCCGAGCTGAGAAAGACACTTGGACCTGGGGGAATGTTACATCCCCATTCCAAAGGGCTGACTCGGTGGGACGTACCCCGACCCCGAGCTGAGAAAGACACTTGGACCTGGGGGAATGTTACGTCCCCAGTCCAAAGGGCTGACTCGGTGGGACGTAACCCGACCCCGAGTCGAATAACTAAGTGGCATTGACGGAACGAATCCAGCTTCGAGCCGATTAATCAAGTGGCCTCGGCGGAACGAATCCAGCCCCGAGCCGATTAATCAGGTGGCCTCGGCGGAACGAATCCAGCCCTGAGCCGATTAATCAAGTGGCCTCGGCGGAATGAATCCAGCCCCGAGCCGATTAATCAAGTGGCCTCGGCGGAAAGAATCCAGCCCCGAGCCGATTAATCAAGTGGGATTTATTCAGAAGGGAAGTGAATCAACCTTTTGAAACCCTACCGAATCTGGCATGGGCGTCCCCTTACCACCAGTGAAAAACAAAAACAAATCTCTGGAAAATAAAATTAACAGGCGGGGGCGACTTATCGCTTATCCCAAAACAAAACGTTTCGCAAGTATAAACAACAACACGGATGCCTCAAAGTAGCGTCCTGTCCGAGGTCTCCAAAACACAATTCTGAATCTTTCAAGTCAGTGTCCCGGCGAACCAGGATTTGGATCAATTGAGCGTTTAAATGGTAAGGGCACATCCTCTATACGTCGGGTCACTGTGGAGCCTGTGTATTGTATGAGGGCTCCTCCTTACCACGCTGGAGCAGGCACACGCTACAGGGGCGTAACGCATCCCCGTGCTGCGCCTCTCTTGGATCCAAATGATGAATGGATCAAAGAGTGTCCGTGATACTAAGGGTATATTCCTCCTTAGGTCCGGCATCACTGGAGTTAGCAATCGTCACGGGGGCATCATCATCCCCCGTGCTATGCTTTCCCACGGATCCATTACATCGGGTAAGTGAGGATCAAAAGAGTGCTCGACACATTAAGGGCATGTTCCTCCTTATGTTCGGTAACACTGGAGTAAGCAATCGCCACGGGGGTATCATCCCTCCCCGTGCTATGCTTCTCGCGGATCATATGCATCGAGTATGTCCCTGAATATTCTGAGGACCCCGAGCTAAAGAGACATTTGGTTCTGGGGGAATGTTCCGTCCCCAGGCCAATAAGCACGACTCGGTGGGATGTAACCCGACCCCTGAGTCGAATAGTATAGCAGCCTCGGCGGAACGAGATCCAGCCCCGAGCCGATGAAGAGGCCTCGGCGGAACGAACTCCAGCCCCGAGCCGATTGTTGAAGTGGCCTCAGCAGAACAAACTCCAGCCCCGAGCCGATGATTGAAGTGGCATCGGCGCCAACTGTCCTCTGTAATGGGCGTTGAGTATGTCCCCCGTTTGAAGATGTCCGGATACTCTTTTAGACATTCTAATAGGCTCTGTCTCAGGGTCTTGTCCAAGCCTCCCCCTATCTTTATGTTTTTTCCCGGTCCGAAAAGTTCTATCCATTATAATTCCTCAGCCGCCGCTAGCCGGGCTATTCTGTTTGGCCGAGGACTAGGATCTCCACTGGCTTTTCCTCCGTCTTCATTCCTCTGCCGTTTTTTGGTACCCTCCTCAATGCAGATGGTTTCTCGTGAGAGTTGCAAAGCAGCTGCGGGCTGCCTTCTGACTCCGCATGCGATCCCGATCCCTTCCCAGGCGTCTCCTGTATCTGTTTTGAGGTTTGTCCTCCACTTGGCCATCTCTTTTTTTAACCAAGATTTTACCTCGTTATTTGGGCCGCCATGTCGCCTTCTGTGATCTTCTTCATGTCTGTTGCGCCGGGTGCGATGTTCCTGCCTTGGAATCTCCCGCACAGTTTCGTCGTACTCTGTGTCTCATCTTCTAGTGTAGCGGAGACTATCATAAGAGGAATCTGTCGAACGTCTCTCTTTTTCTTCTTCCCATGTGTCCTCTGCTTGTGAATCTTCTTCCACCACTATGAATTTTATCCTGTAAGGCCCCCTCCTCCTAGGTTCATCGTCCTCACTTGTACCCACCACCCTATTTCCATCTGCTATCTCTCATCTTCTTTGATTAGCTCTGGTTTCAGGCTTCTCGCGGTTCCCCCCTTCCATTCTCTCCAGTCAGTCCATCATGGTTTTTAGGAGGGTCTGACTATCCTACATGTCATTCCTTATGCTTTCTTCTATCTTCTTCATCCAATCTGTGGCCGGATTCTCCGACGATTGGTGATTTCCGCCTTCTGCCATTGTCTTACTACGCGAACCGCTTTTTGTTGAGTTCCCCACAGACGCCGCCAACTGTTGACGGCTGATTTTGGTCTCAGGGTAATATTGGAATATCACTCCCGAGGAAATCCTCCTTCAATAGTGAATTTGTTTGGTTATGGGGGACCAAAGGCAAATTTAGCAGAAAACAGATAAACACACCAATCAACAAGGAGATTTAACGTGGTTCGGTGGATTTGGATCCGACCTACGTCCACGGACACAAACAAGATGGTACTTTTATTACTTAAACACTCTTCTTGGGTCTCTTTTTGTTTTCTACAAGTCAGGGCTTGAAGATTCAGATCCCGTATTTTTGATGTCTTTTACACATACTCCGCCCTCCTATTTATAATAGTATAGAAATCATATTCCTTCTCCTATAAGAATTTCCTAGTTGAAACTATTCCATTTTCCCATAAGGATTCCTAGTCAAACTATTCACTTTTCCATAAAGATTCCTAATCAAAACTACCGTTACTTTCTTTATCCTACTAGGACTCTGTCTCACCAGTTTACCCCATGAAAGTATGATAACTTATTATCTTATCTTGTATGGATAGAATGCCTTATTTTCCCGAACATGTCTTGCCATATGCTCGGTCTTCATGTGGTCGGTCATAATAGTCTTTTGTACTGAGAATGCTGCTGTCGACCTGATAATTGCCCGGTCATCCAATCTTTAAATGGTCGGGTTAACGATCTTAAGTGCTCGGCCCCTGACTCATGTGGTCGGGTCGGTATTAATGATCCAGACCAATAAGGGAATTACCCTTTTACCCCTGTCGTGCTGCTTAAATGACATAGTGCCCGGAAAACACCATCAACACAAACTCATTTATTGGACTTGGACTCCCAATAACGCAGGCTAAAACCGACAATTCATCTACATCTTCAACTGCAAATGCTGCTGTAGCTAGACGCTTATACGATAAAAAATAAAACCTTTGCCTTCTGCCAATCCCCCGCCATCATTCCTATCTCAAATCTCAAGATTCTCATATAGTGTTTGGTATATTATTCATGAGTTTATAAATTAAATTATATTTTCATTATTTATATTTTTTATCAAAATTCTAAATCAAATGGTAACATACAAATGCGGCTAATTTTTTACTCATCCAGACCCCCATTTATGTATAGAGCCAATCAACATTTTTTTTTTTATAAACCCTATCGTCAAAAGCTCTTATAAAAAATATATTATTGACTCGAACTCAAAATCTATCAATTATATGTTATGTATTATAACTTTTCTCATAATAGAGTGATCATTAAAAATTTTAACTTATCATAATATTGACAGACAACGCTCTGCATCATTATAGAAACGATAAAGAATATTAAACTCTACCATACTTATTTTGAATGTTAAACTTTTGGAATTGGTATAATAATTTTTATTTAATAATAATATATTTGTTGTTGTTTGTGTACTTTTGTATACTTTGACTTGTGGTATTTCAGTAGTTAATGGATAGTTTAGGATTTGGTTACCTTTAACTTCTATATTAAAAAGGAAAAAAATATTTTGTTTTGTTTATCTATTGGTTACTTCTCAGTGGTGCTAATAATTATTTGAAAAATGATATTTGTACGTACACTGCTACTTGCACTTCTCCCGAACGACATGAGCTGCTGCGTTTTGTTGCTTTGAAAAATTAAACGAGTCAAGTAGTTTACACTTAAACCAATTGCCAAACATGTCAAATTTTATCAGCCCCTAATTAACACTGCTATCAAGCAATGAAGCTAGAGAAATTGTTGTGTTTAAAATATTTAGGCAACAAATGTCTGGTGAATTTTATTGGCCTCCAAACTATGAAGGTCGATTCGTTGTCATTTCAGGAGACACTCGTGTTAATTTTTGGCATTTGCTATCAGTTGATCTTGGCTACGAGGCTTTGACTTTAGTTATGATGAATTGAAAAAATAAGTTATCTATTGTATGGGTTATTTGTAGGGAACAAGGAATCTAACTCCAGTTTATTGATTTCCAGTACATAGCTTCCCTTGTTGACCGTAAATCAGAAGACCATAAGATCAAACAACCTAACGATTAAACCATCTCCAGCTCCATCATTCGTTCTTCGTCGTTCTTGCAAGAACCCACCTATTTAAGTCGCCGTTGGACAGGATTACGAACCAGAAGTTGAGGATGAAGAGATAGAGAAGGAGTGAAATGTGGATTTAGGGTAAGGGTTTCCTAAGTATAAATTGGGTGAGTCAATTTAACATGATTGTTTGGTTTCAGAAATAAGATTATTCTGGGACAATTTTTTTTTTTCTCAAAACGCAAGGACAAATATCGTTCTGGAGAATCTTCAGTAAAAAATGGGGTAAGTCTATCACTGCTCTTTGAAAAATGATATTTGTACGTACACTGCTACTTGCACTTCTCCCGAACGACATGAGCTGCTGCGTTTTGTTGCTTTGAAAAATTAAACGAGTCAAGTAGTTTACACTTAAACCAATTGCCAAACATGTCAAATTTTATCAGCCCCTAATTAACACTGCTATCAAGCAATGAAGCTAGAGAAATTGTTGTGTTAAAATATTTAGGCAACAAATGTCTGGTGAATTTTATTGGCCTCCAAACTATGAAGGTCGATTCGTTGTCATTTCAGGAGACACTCGTGTTAATTTTTGGCATTTGCTATCAGTTGATCTTGGCTACGAGGCTTTGACTTTAGTTATGATGAATTGAAAAAATAAGTTATCTATTGTATGGGTTATTTGTAGGGAACAAGGAATCTAACTCCAGTTTATTGATTTCCAGTACATAGCTTCCCTTGTTGACCGTAAATCAGAAGACCATAAGATCAAACAACCTAACGATTAAACCATCTCCAGCTCCATCATTCGTTCTTCGTCGTTCTTGCAAGAACCCACCTATTTAAGTCGCCGTTGGACAGGATTACGAACCAGAAGTTGAGGATGAAGAGATAGAGAAGGAGTGAAATGTGGATTTAGGGTAAGGGTTTCCTAAGTATAAATTGGGTGAGTCAATTAACATGATTGTTTGGTTTCAGAAATAAGATTATTCTGGGACAATTTTTTTTTTTCTCAAAACGCAAGGACAAATATCGTTCTGGAGAATCTTCAGTAAAAAATGGGGTAAGTCTATCACTGCTCTAATTATTTTGTTGAAATTAATATTTTATGGCATGTTGGAACAATTAGAATAATTAAAAATTGGTTTATAATCTCATTATTAGTAATTTTTATGAATACATTTCCTTGGGTTCAAAGTACAAACCCTTTCACATTAGTGTAAAGAGAATTGAGCTGACGGCTAAATTAAAATTTTAATTATGATAGACTCAATTAATTATCGTAATATATACTCCCATTTATGTTGGATGAGAAACTTAAAGCACGTTTGTTGGAACGTTGACGGACCGTTAACACTAACGTTTTAATACTCTACCAAATAATAATGTTTTAACACTTCACGAATAAGTTAACATTAGTGTTAATGTTCGCCAAATCATAATCTCACAATATGAAATTACTTTTTTGACTCTCATTATACTGCAACATTTATTTCATAATTTATACTCTCGGTAAATACTATTTATCATTATCAAATGCACCCTTTGCGTCATAGGGATGGCAAAATCCGGACCCGGATCCGGATCCGCACGCTCTTCAGGCGACCCGGGTCCGGATGTGGACCCGGGAAAACGCATCTGGGTCCGGACCCAGGTATACTCGGAATGGGCACGGGTATACTCGAGTCCGGACCCGGGATCCGCAGCTCCTCCACTGTTGTCTTTTTTTTTTTAAGCTCCACTATTCAATATTATGTATTAACAATATCACAATAAGTTTGAATACATGTTAGAAATGTGATTGAATTAGAAATTACAAAACACGTAAAAATACTTAAGTTTGAACTTCAAAATTTTGATTAATTTTGACTTTAATTTGATATTTTTTTTTATTTAACCGGGTCCCGGGTACCCGGGTCCGGTTCAGTTCCATGCGGACCCGGGCCAGGTCCGGGTCTTGCCATGCCTGAGCCTGACGCGTCCTGAACTCCTAATCCATAATGGCAAACTCGTAAATAACAAATAGTTCGAGGGGTAAATTTTGAAAAGGGAAACAACGACTTTTTGCCTATTTATAGGAGCGAGAGGCTCTCACGTAAACGGAGGAAAGAGAGATTAGAAAGGAGATTGTGATTTGTGAGTAGTAACCGCTGAAAGCAAAAATGGCAGCAGAAGAGGGACAAGTGATCGGTTGCCACACCGTCGAGGCCTGGAACGAACATCTCCAGAAGAGCAATGAAACCAAACAGCTGGTATTCTTTTTCCATTTCTTTTGAATTGTCGTTGCTGGTTCTAAATATTTGTGAGATCTTTTTTTTTTTTTTTTTTTTTGATTCGCTTAAGCTCCGTTTCGATTTTGACAGGTTATAGATTGTTTTTTTAATGTTAGTATTAGAATTTAATATTTATGCCGAAAATGGTCCAAGTGTTCACTTTGCTTTGATGGTTGTGTAGGATTATTAGATTAAGTTTAAAAGGTCGCATTTTTTTAACATATAGAGAAATTCTTTTTTTTTTTTTTTGGAATCATTAGAAACCGTCGCCAAACTAAATTCTTTTCAGTATACACAGTTTGCTAATTACACTAAATTCTTTTTAGACTGTTTCTAGTACCAACTGTAATAGTAATCCTGTGTTACCGCAGTTTGTAACCGTAACGATGATTGAGTTTGGCATGTTATGAGCTCCTTAGCCCCAAAGGGTGTGACTTGGGGGCAATTGGGCAAAGTTATCAGGTCCCCATTTCGAGTCCAAGTCCAGGTTGTATTTTTTGTAAGAACTTGGGCCAACCGGGATTTTACATGTTCTTCTTAAGTCTTGGTTGGATTTGGTGATTTGACGGCGGATTTTCCAAAAAAAATTGTCCTGAGCTCCTTAGTTGATTGATACAGGTTGTTGTTGATTTCACTGCTTCATGGTGCGGACCATGCCGTTTCATTGCACCGTTCTTGGCAGAGCTGGCCAAGAAACTGCCGAATGTCCTGTTTCTGAAGGTTGATGTGGATGAACTGAAGGTAATATACAATCATACCAGTATAAAGTTGACAGTTTCTTAGGCAAAAACTTCTCAAACTAACTTTTTTTAATTGCCCATTTTCTTGATTTGCAGTCTGTTGCTACCGACTGGGCTGTGGAGGCCATGCCAACTTTCATGTTCCTGAAAGAGGGGAAGATTGTGGACAAGGTTGTTGGAGCTAAGAAAGACGATCTGCAGCATACTATTGCCAAGCATTTGGCAACTGCTTCTGCCTAATAAGTTATCATTCTGCCTTTACCTTTAGAGTCTATACTATTAATCTGGAATTCTGTTTTTATATTTCGAATCTTTAGACTGATTATGGGATCCCTTGTGCTTCTATGTTTGAATATTTCATAATTTACAGTTCTATGAAGCTCATATAGTATTTCCAATAATTTCATTCTTTGTTATCGAACTAATTGCCATGTTGAGAGTGACTCAACATTGCGTTACATTTTCAAAGCAGTGAAGAAGATTTTAGAGAACACTACTGACAACTTTTTTCAGAATAGATGTCAAAGCACTCCAATCTCCACAACTTTATTCGTTTGGTCTATTAACTTTATTGATTCGATTTTGGATGGTAATAACCTCAAGTATGGTCTTAAAGACAATTTAAAGGAAGGAAGACTTGGTAATATAAAGTAACAGACTAAATAAAAGGGGTCTTTCACATTACATCAGAAGCTTCACATAATCTTAACCTTGAAACAATGATCGTACTAGGATCCGTTCCCAACACGAACACAAATTGGGGCATAATTTTTCCCCATTGATACTAACAGGAAAACAAATCACAGCAATGGAATTCACCAGTTTCCCGGTTAAAAGGCCGGGGACTGGGATTGACACTTGAAATTCACCTTAAGATCCCAAATGCAGGACCTTTGTGAATCTACACACTCATCTATCAACTAACATTACAACCACTACCTTACATTTAAATAAAGACCTAGCTGCCTATAATCAAACTTTCTTAGCCAGAGCTTCTCTTCATTTGAAAGGCCATGGCACATTACCATAAACTTTTACCTGTACTCTTCAATTTATTTCTTTCTTCATTGCTCATGCTGATAGCGTATAGTTAATTCAGTTGGTGCAATCTTAACCGAGGGTGTAAGTTAACCCTTCCAGTTGGGTTGCATAGTTGTTTAAGTTGTAGGTGCACAAACAGCTTCAACTGATAATCTTTTCAACACATTTGGACATGGGTCTTGGCCAAAATTACCGTTTGTTATTGTGACTGCACATCTCTGCTTCCCAACACATTTCTGTGAAGTTTAAAACACAGAACAATTTAAGAAACATGTAGGAGTTACTATTCACCATACACATGATAAGAGAATGCTGTGAATACCTTGTCCAAGATGGCATAAGAAGACGGAGCATGGCAAGGTCCTTGCTGGTAACCACCACAAGTTCCCAAAGGAGTTCCAAAGCTTGCAAATTTAATGGATGAAATGGTATGGCCCGGACTACATCGCAGGTGAACCTTAGGGCTGTGGAACTCTTCTGGTTTTCCATAGCTTTCTATGTGCCAGTTCTTGATAGTTGGATGGTACTCAGCAACCTCAGCACAAACACCGGTCACTGCTCTCTTCACGAGAGAAATTCTTGATGGATTACCTCCTAGTTCCTCAAAAACAACCAACAAATTCTGCGTTGGCTTCAACCAAGAGCGAGGCACATGGTACCTGGAAATAAAATCTTGTTAGTGACCAAATTTGAAGGATATTTTTTACTTTTTGGCCAATATGTATCAACTCAGTTGTGCAGAATACAGAAATTGTCAAGCAATTACGTTGTATGACTACTTACCATCTTTGGGTTGGTTGCCCGCAACCAAGTTGACATTTTGTAGGTCTATATCCTCCAACATAATTGCAACCATTGCAATTTCCCCTAGCATTGGCAGTCCAATATCTTCCAATACTCTGCCCATTAATCCATATTTGACCCTTTCCCATGCCCTCCATGTCCAAAGCTAAAGGCTCGTTGCCTTCAGGTGCATTAAAATATGCCTGTGAAATTGAGGAACAAGGTTGGATTCCATAAACAAGATCTATCCACCAGAACTACAAACTGTCATTTTCGGTGTTATACCTTATGCCAGGTCAATGGCTGCTGCCGTTGTACAGCTAATGATGCCTGCATCCACTCAACTGAAGAGAGAGTATTGGGAGATACAAGATTCATAGCCTCTCCTCTTAGCCCAACCTGTTCAAGGAGACAGCTGTAAGGAGAACATTCTTTCAACAATGGCATAAAAATAGGAATACAGAGATAAGAATTAGCAACCTGGTAAGTCCATTTCTGCCAGGATAAGTCCCATTTTCCCTGATCAAGGCCATGCAGTGCAACTGGGCCAAGGATTCCTGTGCTCCAAGTCTCGTAGTGTCCCCCCACATTCTTCATAATGACAAACATCATTATTAGAAAAATCACCAAATTTTGCAGAAAAAATAAGAGAATTATTTTTTTCCCTAAAAACATGAAAGGAAGATAGACTAACTGGCAATCCAACAGCAACGCTCAGTAGTGCAATTCTGTTTTTTCCTGCTCGAAGATTCGCCTTTCCAGTGTACATGAATCTCCTGGCCTCTCTGGTTCCAAAGGCAGAACCTATTGCAATGCATGTTAATGCAGTTATTTCTAATCTGATGGAAAGGCAGTCTCTACAATTACTGCACAAATAATGTACCTGAAAGCTGCCCATTAATGAAGATATGCAAAGCATGGCCAGTTGACTGAACGATGAGAGTGGGGAGTTCCCCTCTATGCAGGAAGGATTCGGATGAGCCAATATCAACACTGGTCACATTGAGAATGGAAAATATTAAACATCCATGTAATAGCAAAGTCTCGGATTAATCTTCAAGCATGTAAAAATTGATATCCAGCAGATATGTCAAGTAGTTTAAACTTGAAAGACACAATTTAGCACCAGTGAAGTCAGTCTTCTGATGAAGTTCAAAGACGCATTCAATAAACTAATAAAAATACGACACAAATCAAACAAGGAACGTTCATCCTTATAAAAGGTCCATTTTCCATCCAGTCTTCACAGCTTTGTTTGCTGACAATGCATTACACTATGCTGAATCTTACCCAAATGTGCAACATTAGATTATAACCATGCCAGATAGTAGAAAAAGAAAAGAAAAGTAAACAATTCCTTTTGCTAAAAGTTTTTTTCGAAGCCTAGACCTCTTGTTTCCACACATTGTTTTACTTCATTTGATTTAATCTGTAGCAAAAAGAAGAGGATTACAGATTAAATTAAACGAAGTAAAACAAAGAAATCTTGTCAAAAATAAAAGGAAGAAATAAGATAGCAGCATTGAGACATAAACATTAGGGAGGCATATACAGTGACATGAGGATCATTCTCACCTAGTTATGTACCAAAGATAATCACTTGCGTCCCTTGTTACATTCATCTGCTCCAAAAGACCCTGAGTGGTGAAGGTTGAGCTGTCATCCAGTGAAGTGATGTCCTCAAAATAACTCTCCCATGAGAACATCTCAGCATTTGCCGGCAGCATTTCCATTTGTGATGTCTGAACTCCTACCTGAAAAAGAGGAACAAGAAGATAATCATTTAGTTAGCCATACAGAATAGAAATGAGAAAGGAGAGGAAACTGTAGTGTCCCGAGTTGAGCTCCTTTATCGTCTATTGTAATAGATTATTGAATACCTTGGCAGTATTAAAGACCACATTTCTGCAATCAGGGAGGACACTGATAGACCAAGGAGGCAAGTTATAGTGCATGTTATTGAACAATACTCTAGCGGCAGACTTTGTATCATAGTTTGAGAGAAAAGCAGCACAATCTCCTGATTCTGAAGTATATACATGGGCCTGCAAAATGCATGGGATTTAGTAAACCTATTAAATCACAACTTTCAAACAGGAGGGGGGCAAAGAGATGTTCAAGGTACAAACGGAGACCTGTTGAAAGCTCCCCAATGAAGTAATGATAGGATCAGTAGAAACCAAAGCTCGCTCACACATTTTAATAGCCCTATGAAGCTCCTTCAGATGACCATACTTTGGTTGCCTGATCAGACCTATCAAGTTTTGCAGCAAGGAAGTTAGCTACATTTCCAAATTTCAGGTGTTCAGTATGCTAATATGTTTGTAAATATCAGCATTTCCCTAGGGCTTTCTTATAAGTGGTAAAGGAGAATTAAGCTTGGATAAAATATTGCCATGAAAAGTTAAATAATACATAATAAAATATTTATTATAAGAAGATAGGCATTTTGACAGATCCATATTAGTCACATTTCAAATCTTATTGACCAGCAAATCCTTCAGTCTTCTCTTTTTATTTATTTCTTTCTTGGACAGGTTAATCCTTAAAGTAGAGGAACCTTAAAACATGAAAAATTTGGAGATAAGGTTTTGAACCTTATTTCTTACCGTATTCATCTATAGGAGCATCATAATCGTAGCTGGTGGTGATGAAAGGACCTCCAGCTGAGCGTCCAAAATTGGTCCCTCCATGATACTGTTTATATACAATGAAATTGGATTAGCTTTTCACATTGTAAACTCTTATCGTACCAAGGGATATTTCTGAAGTAAAAAGACCAACCATGTAATAGTTAATAAAGGATCCTCCTTTCTGTATGAATCGTGCAACTGCAAATGCCAAATCCTGAACTGGACGTTGATGAATGGGGCCACCAAACTCAGTGAACCTTCAATTAAAAGAAAAGTGATCATCTGTTAACTTTTATATTACATAAATTTAGCAACTTGAAGTTACAAACCAAAACACCATGCACATACCAGCCACTCCAAGCCTCTGTCCATATTGTAGGCTTGTAGGGTTTGTTGGGAGTGAATGCATCACAGTAAAAACCATTGCATGAATTTATCTGTTACAAGAAGCTCGGCCACAAACTCATCACCACAAGATTGAATGCTTTCAAACAAATTACTTACAAGCTCGTTAACATGAAAGCAAATTGCAGAAATAAAAAAGATAACAGAACTAAGCAGGCACTGTTACGTTGTTTATGCAAGAGACTGCAAAGAAAGCTAAATTCAGATCTGATGCTTTAAGTGTAAGACCACTTACCACTGGATCTGGAGCATCTTCTTCCTTGCACATCACCCAGGGGACTCCAGTACCCATTTCTACAGCCATCTTGGCTGCCCAAGTCATATAATTATGCCCATCAGCCCCGAGCAGCTTACTCTGTGCCCCATACTCATTCTCAATCTACACCAGCCATAAAAGACAAAAAAAAAATCTTAATAATCACTGTAACTAAATCTAGCTAGCCAAGAGAACTTTACTTTCATTGAACAATTTTAAAACTCGAAATCAATAGAGCAATAAAAATCCCCAAATGCAATGTAAATTATAATATAAACACAATATAGTAAATTAAATGTGCAAAAATGGAAAAGGACAAAACCCAGAAAAACAAACCTGAGAGAGGATAATGGGACCACCCTGGGACTCAAACAAATTTTCACCCTTCATCAGATTCACAATCTTTTCAGTGAAGCCTTGCATTGCTCTCTGCAATTACATTCAACACTGTTATACTAAGCAGCATATAATACAAGAGTTTATGCAACTTTACTTACAATTTTGTCAAGCAGTTCAAAGAAGGAAAAACAAAAATATATTAAATAACAATAATTCATAGAAATGAAGAAAGAAAATTGACCTTGAAGGGTTCATTGTCTGTTCTGAAACTGATGCCTGGGACATACTTTAACCAAACAGGAAATCCTCTACACATGCCACATACACAAAATAATAAGAACAAAAAGTAAAATAAGAAAAGAAAAACACCAAAATTGGGGGAAATTACCAAAGAGGGAAACTTAGATCTAAAGAAAGGAAAATGGTGAGTACCCAAAATTCCATTCAGCACAAACATAAGGTCCAATGCGAAGATGAGCATAAAGCCCAGCTTGTTGAATTGTTTTGATGAATCTCACCAGATCATATCTCCCTTCAAAATTATACTGTAATCCCCACAAAGAAAAAAGGAAATTAGAAACCAAGAAATCAAAAAGAATAATAATAAGAGGACTAAGAACAGAGAACAAGTGAAGTTACATTTCCAGGAGAAGGTTCATGCACATTCCAGAAAACATAAGTTTCAATCACATCAAGACCTCCATCTTTTGCCTTCTGTATCAGATCCTCCCACATCTGTCACCAAACCCATAACCCAACAAAAGAAATCAGAAACCAAAACAAAGACAAAAACACACAACACAAATGGGAAAAAAAATGCTTGCTTACATCAGGAGTGCTTCTTGGGTAATGAATGGAACCAGAGAAAAGGATTCTTCTTTGCCCATTAATCAGTAAAGCCTTTCTATCGTAGGTAACGCTACACTGGATAAACTGAGAACTCAAACACAAGCTCAAGCATAACACAATGAGCAACCTTGAATCAAAGAAAGTTCCCATTTTCCCCTCTTCAAATCTCAACTTCATTTGCTCACAAGCAATAAAAAAAAAAGGCTCTGTTTTTTGGTTGAGCGGTGGAGGGAAAATTGAAAGCTAAAGATAAAAGAAAATGCCAATGAGAGCCGGGGAGAGAGGAGAGAGGAGAGAGGCTTAATGTAAAGCAAGAAGAGCAAGAAAGTCCATTGCCTTGCTTTTGCTATGGAGACTGAAACTCTGAGCAGGCAACTGATATTTTTAAGTGCTTCTGGTAACCACTAACTACACAAATACAGCTTTCACTCCCTCATCTCTCACACGTGTCCACAGTGATGACTGCGTGGCTTTGCCTCTCTGATCAGTAGTAGTCCATTTGCGAACTGACCTAATTGAGTGACCCCACACAAGGAGTAAATCGTTGGTGCAACAGTGGTATGGATGACGTGGTACCACCAACCAATTAAAAAATAATATATTTAATTTTCTTCATATTTTTTAGTTATTTTTTGACTTTTTAGCACGCGTGGCAAATGATGATTGGCTTATGTATGGATGACGTGATAACACTGTTGCACCAAAGATTTTCTCGACCACAAGGGCAAAAATATATATATCATGCATTAATTAATAAAATTTTATTATTATTATTATTAATTAATTAATTATAAATTTAATATATATTTATCAGATCGACATTCATACGTCAATCCCACAAGTCTTTCTCTACCGCAGGACACAATAGTAAAATTAAGAAACTTTTTTTTTATTTTATTTTTAAAAGCTTGTTTTTTGTGTAATATTATTGGTGTGTGTTTAGCACGCGTTAACAGAAATCAGTAAAGTGAATCAAAGTATGCTTTGGACTCGAAAGCTGTTTTTTTCAGGATTTTGGTTCCCGGGCTTTCCGCCTTTCCCTTTAAAGATTAAAAATAACAATAACTCAGATTACGGTTTATCAAACTACATTTATCGCGGTTGAGTTCATCAGTTTTTTTTTTAAACTAATTTTATGTTTAAGATTTAATTAAGTAATTAAATATGAAATTTTATTCAATATTTAATAATCATAATTTATATTAAAAAAGTTCCAAATTCTATAAATCTGTGTAGAAAGTTCATTTAGATAATAGATGATTTGTTTTGATATATTGAAAATCCCTCTACTAAATCACATAATCAGAATTTAAAACTAAAACTAAAACTATTTCCAATCAGGCGAACCCGAGACTATTGCTTAAACCTAAAACTAAAAGCATAGCGGCCGACACCGACAGTAGTCTTCATTGTTGATTTTGGAGGGGTTTGACTTGTCAATACGATTGCTGACCAAGGGCATTGTGGTAACAACAAAAATGGTAGGTGAAATGCTTCATTCGCTGATGTTTCGGTTCGGGTCCTTCAATGGCCCACGATTAGCCCCTCCACGTGAACCCGGACGCATCGCTCCATCACCTTTCTATTATTTTTTAAAATAAATAAATAAAATTGACAATAAAGCAGAATACACTAGCAGCTTCTTTTAAAATAAAAAAACAAAACAAAACAAAACACTAGCAGCTTAATTTATCTCACTGTGTTACATTATTTTCTATTTTCTATTTTTAAAAATAAAAAACACAAATTGGAAAAAAAAAAAAAAAAAAATTAGGCTGCGCTGCAGTGCAGACTGACCATTTTGTCTATATATGTTTTTGGGTTGGGGTCACTCGTTAGATCTCGTACCTCTGTGATTTTTGTCCAACTCCACGACCACTAGCTGTCACTTCCATTCTTCCAGTGTTATTCTTTAACTTTTTTATTTTAAATTTGTCCTATCAATATTCTTAATTCTTAAAAAGTAAGAACGAGTAATTACTAATTAATGTATATGATGATTTCATAATAACTCAGCAAGTATCTATAAAGATACTTATTTGCTGCATGGCCAAAAGAAACTTATTTTGTTGCTCCTGCAGTATTTATTTTCTCAACTGTTGAGAGTGTAGACTGATAGAACGGATTCTAATTATCAATTTTAACAGGAACATGATTTTGTCACCAAGATCTTGTTCGCCATTAACCAGCTACCCATGTGAGTATATTCAGCCAGGAAAAAAGAAAAAGAAAAAACAGAAATTAATTAATGTAATTGTAAGCCTAATTAATTTATAAAAAAAAAAACAGTTAGTGTTAGAGTGCCTCGAAATTCAGAGAAGGAGAATGTAAAGATGCTCTTTTCTTGTTCTCACGTTACCAAAAGCCCTAACTTTACATTAAATAATAATCACTTGCTCAGTGCTTTTTCATTCAACTAATGCAGGATTAGTCAGTGTCTTTGGAGTCAAACTGAGACAGATTAGATCGATGGGCTGGTCATTATCATTAATTTCTCATAATGTGTTCCCACGTGGCATGTTTTGAGCAGCATACAAAACTGGTTTAGGGTTTTGTGCAGCTAGTTTCTTTACGTATCTTTGCTCTGTATTTGTCTTTTACTCTCTTTTATAGGCTTCAACGGCGAAATGAACGGAAGAAATGGAAACCCTTAATTAGACAATGGGGCCATGGTCAGTTGGCCACCCACTTCTTACCGCAGATTTCGGATTATTAATTATAATTTTGTGATTTGGTCAGCCACTGATATCATATTGTAGTATATATATACACACTTCAGCCGTTCATGAAATCAAAGTTAACTTATTGTTTACAGAAATTAATGTCATACATATAATTTTATAAATACATTAATTTGGGGTATATATATGCGATAATTGACTTTATAGATATTGTGAAAATATAGCTTATATATGGTTCTATTATTTAAAATCTCCCGTTGTTTGGAAATGAGTTATGGATATGCTTATAAGTATTTGATCACTCTTAATAAGCATGAGGTTTGTGAGCCATAATTTTAGAATTAGAATCATGGGCGGTTGAAGCAAACAATCAGGTTTGACCCACAAATAGGAGAAAAGCTTTTATACAACAGTGATACCACATCATCCATGCAATAAGCCAATCATCCACTGCCACGCGTGCTAAAAAATTAAAAAACAACTAAAAAATAGGTGAAAAAACTCTACATGTCATACTTTAATTCGTTTGTGGTACCACATCATCCATATCACTGTTGCACCAAAGAATCTCTCCACAAATAGACATTTTGGGTGAGTTTAGCCCATACCAAAAATAAAACCTCAAGGAAAACCTTGAAAAAGCGAGACCTAATGGCAGAAATTTGGTGTGTGGGCAATTCACTTTGGATTT
Organism: Zanthoxylum bungeanum; assembly: GCA_019454045.1. Lineage (NCBI taxonomy): Eukaryota > Viridiplantae > Streptophyta > Magnoliopsida > Sapindales > Rutaceae > Zanthoxylum > Zanthoxylum bungeanum. Next base: position 84,260 of record SKCR01049235.1, read on the forward strand.
TTAAAGAGGATAATATTATGTATATATGGCAAAATATCAGGCCGCCCGGCCTGGGTCAAAAATACGTCGGGCTGGGCCTAGCAAAATTTTTTAAAATTTTCTTTTTTAATAAAAAAATATTTTTGAGATTTTTAATACTTAAAAATGAAAAAAAAAATTAAAAATTCATATATTTACATAACCTCACTATAAAATGAATTTCTCAAAAGTTTACATCCTGTAAAATATATTATAAGTTCTAAATATTAAAAAAATTAATAAGTAATACTAATACAATTTGGGAAATGCTAACGAGTGCCCTAAGGGCACTCATTAAAAATCCATTTAATGAAAGTTTTGATAGGAAAAAGGAAAAAAGTCATTAATGATTTGACAGTTTTTTTTCATTTCTTATAAAAATGATGTCAAAACTTTCCTTAAATAGATTCTTAACGAGTGCCCTTAGGACACTCGTTAACATAACCCATACAACTTAAACTAGCTTAAAAAATAATAATAAATAATAAAACACTACATTAGTACATTAAAAATACTAATAATAAATAATTTTAAACAACAAATATATAATTCTACAAACATATATAATATTTTTAATTATATATAATAAAGGGCTGGGTCGGTACTTTTATTTTAAAAGTCTTTATCCAATCTATAAAATATATAAAAATATCTCAATATTTAAAGTCTCAGTCCTGCCCTTTTTCTTCTTTAAATAAAATATTTAATATACTTAATAAAAAATATATATACTGGAGTTGAGAATTTTGAATAATGATACACTTACACACACTTTTACTTAAAATTTTACTAACTCTCTCATTGTAGCTACAGTAATCTACTGTAGATCACTATAACTACAGTGAGAGATCTAGTTAGTAAAATTTTAAGTAAAAATGTATGTGAGTGTATTATTTTTGGTGAATTTTTGCCCTTTCAATCACCGATGGAATATTCTTATCCACGTCACCTTTTTCTAAGTGCTAACCTGCCGTCAGCGACAAGGATTTCTTTATAGGCTGTTTCCCTTGCCTTTACAAGTTACCGTTTAGTCGTTTACACTTTAGAAAACTCTTGAAAATGGTTCAATTTCTGCAAGTTCGTTTCTTCACGCGCTTAGAAATCGCATCTGCTAGTAATTACCTAAAACTGATGCGTTAGTGGAATCTATGTTGGATTGGATCCTATGTCATGTCCGTAGCCACGTGGTTGATTTAGCACCTTTGACTTGCTTCTGCCTTTAATTTTCTCTCTCTACTCAGAGTTTAAAAATACATATATTTATAATGAAATAAAATTTGAAACCTTATTCTCATAAATATTTGGGAAAAATATGCCTAAAAGATGAGACAAATAAACTGTCACTGCAATGATAGGGGTTCGAACTTGAGGGAGATGATATATACACCTGAAACATAATATAATTTATCATTTTGGTGGAGCTTCGGAAGCTATGTGCTTAGGGTTTGTTCAGCGAGTCCTTAATTAGCAAGAGACCGCTGTCAAAAGCGTTGCAATTGGATTGATATTAACATTATTATGCTATAATAATTAATAAAAAGAAAAAAAACTCAAATATAATTGTGATTCAAAGAATATTCAAATGTCTTTTATAATTTCTCACCACGTCATCCGTTAGAAAAGTAGGAATTGAGTATAATGTCGTAACTAGGTAACATTCATCGCTATAATGATTAAGCAGCACATGTCTCAAATTACCGTTAAAAGCATAAAAATTACGGGTGGGTGTGGTAGTGGTACCAAGCCCATCAAAGAAAAGGCATGAAATGTGGAGGAATTTATTCATCAATATTTTTGGATGGGAATGCTTCATATATAAGATAGGATTCACTCATATAATGTAATTTTACACATTCACAATGGACGTGATTTAGTGGTGTATGGTTCAGAATCTGATCTTGAGATTATGGGTTCGAATCGAGTAAGTATGTTTCTTATAAAAATCTGGGACAATCAGAGATTTTACCTGCTCCGTTTAAGCCCGAAATTGGTGGTTTGACAGGGAGGTTTCCAAATGATTAATCTCAATAAATGAGTGAAATCTATGATATTTGGTGAAATTAAATAAAATCTTTGAGTGTTTTAAAACTAACTGAAATCATGCTTTATAATAAGGGTTAAAAATTTTATAACATAACCTTTATGTAGATGAATTTCCCTTAATTTTAAACATCATGAGAATTACATTTAATTTTTTTTGCCATTTTTCCATTTTCAGGACATAATCTCACAAAATCTTTTGCTATTCTTCGCTTATATTCTATTAATCATCACTATTCTTTATTTTTTCTTCTTCCTTCATCCACACCATACCTACACAGCAGATTGGGTTCCCCAACATTCTTTTTGCCTTTCTTTTCCCCTTTTTGAGGGACCATCAATCTTCTTATTATCTAATTCTAAATGATTAATCTGAATAAAACCGTTGGCATAATGCCAGTTTGGCGCCAATAACGGAAAAATAAGAAAGTTTATTAATGTTGGTTGGAACAATTGTGCCATAAAACGGACAGTGCCTGCCATTTTGATGGCCTTGCCGAGGCCAGCTACAAAATTTGAGAGCAACATAATAATAATATACTCTTTTTTTTGCTCCCTATTATCTGGTCAGAGTAGAATTTGATCATTATTAGATTGATTCAGACAGTAATTCGCAGTCAAATTCAGTTGAATTGAATGTTAATAAACAGAAGAACCATGTTAAGTTTTAACAAAAACTCATCCGTTTCATTTTAACAAACCGCAGGAAATGCTCATTGGTGATTCGCCAAGAAATAAAATGATCTATTCTTTTTACATGTACACTACACAAGAATTAGACTATTTAGCGTCGAATTGTTTCGACGCCATAAGTGAATATTTCGACGCAAATTATATTTAGCGTCGAAAAAATTAGACGCAAAAAATGGACGATAAAATATCGACGAAAATCACTTTTAGCGTCGAAATAATTAACTGCGACGCTAAAAAACAGTATTCTGCGTCCAATTTATTTCGACGCTAAAGTAAATTGTTCGACGCTATATTGTATATTTGGCGACGAAATATATCGACGCAAAAATTCAAACTTTTAGCGTCGAAAAGTATCGACGCTAAAGTATATTAAAAAAGTATTATATGTAAGCTTACAGCGACCATTGTTTTTTTACTATTACCGTCGAAAGATTCGACGCTAAAAGTTGGATGTTAGCGTCGAAACTTGTCGACGCTAACGTATATTAAAAAAGAATTATATGTACGCTTACAGCGGCCATTTTGTATACTATTAGCGTCGAAATATTCGACGCTAAAAGTAAAAAAATTTATTTTTTAAAAAATTAGTAATTTACTTATTTTTTGGTCTAAAATATTTAATTTAGTTGAAAAAAATGTAATTAATGACGAAATATTATATTGAAATTTGTTTTAGAAAAAGAAATATTATATTAAATCTATTTGTTCAAAATATTTATACAAAACCAAATATAAAATTAATTGCTACTGTGATGGGGGGACGCTCGAGCCCGATGCACCATGACTCATTGAGGCCTCGAACATCTGACGGAAAGCCAGCAGTTGCTGTTCCAACTGCTCCATCTTCTTCTCGTGGTCCATCATCTTCTTCTCGTGGTCCACCGTGACCTGTTGTAGCTTCTCCTTAGTCTGCTGCAGCTCGTCTTTGGTGGTGACTAACTCGTCTCGAAGAGAGACATTGTCCGAATTACCACTATTGCGTGCAGATGACGTTGGCTTCTTACGAGTGCCAAGACCAACGTTGTAAGCTGTCTGATTCTTGAAAACCAATTGCGACAGCTGCTCATCTGGTATGGGGTCGGACCCTGTCTCCTGAGTTTGATGTTGGAGAGTTCCATCATTTCGTTCTGTTTCAAAAAATAAGTTAATATTAGAATTTGAGAAAAAAATTATGATATATAATATTAATTATTTTATTTTAAAAACTGAAACTTACATAGCAGCGTTCGGCTTCTTCATTTATCCATCTGTTTCTCTCATTGTAATGCGTCACACGGAAAAAATCTGGAAATGATTGCACCTCACATGTGCTACTCTGTTATAAACATAAAATAAATTCAATATTATTCCAGATTAGTAAAAACAATTAACTGTTAAATTTTACGTTATGATATATTTACCTCAGAATGTTCGGCACGATGTTGGATAAATGGCTTCGAACCTCCACGGTGGTTAAAACGCAAGTGACTTCGATTTTCCGCATTTGCGTGACATTTATCCTGTATTCACCAACACTGTAAGTACCGAAAACAAAGACAATTATAAATTTCCGTTTATTTCAAAATTTACCTCGTTTTTTTGCTAGACCAAAGCTCACATAAGAATGTCCAATCTTGTTCCTCTATAAAATCAGGCTTGTGTTGTGGAGCATTTGAAAGTCCATGTTCGTCGAATATTGGTTTCAGACTTTTGTTCTATAATCTTTATAACTTTTCCCCATGTGGTAGTCAATATATTGTTGGACATTCACTTGGGTCAGATCGAAGTCGAACCATTCCTACATGAAAATTCGAGTAAAAATAAGTATAAAATAAAAATGTTAAATAACAAACAATATCGAAAACTTACAAGTAGCGAAGGGAATAGCTGGTTCATTTTTGTCTCCCACGGTATCTTTCTCCAAGATACGTAGCTTTGGGGAGCTTCATATCGAGCTGTAGCTCCTATGGCTGTATTAAACGCTGAATTATGTTGTCCGACTTGAGTGTGTCCATCATCTGATATCTCTATCCGGATACGACCGTGAGCCTTAACGTACTTAGCCAACCCCAGGCTACGGGTGCGTCCTCGACCCTTCACTGTACTGGACTCACCCGTGCTAGCAGAGAAATCACCAGGGCCAGTTGCCCTTGCTGATGTAGATGGAGTCGCGGTAGCCCATTTGCGATTGCCCGGTGCCATCTGCAAAAACTCGTCGCATTAGCGTCATCAAATTCCAAAGTTCTTATACATATACATACATATCCATACAAGTCAATACAACTTAACAAAAGCGCTTATAACATCGAATGCTCACTTTCGTTTTCAAATTCATTCATTCATTTCACATATGCATTCATTATCCATATAATCTACGAGTTCCATCATACACGTACATACACACAGTCACACACACAATCATCATACAACCAACCACGAAGCACATTTAAAAACCAATACACACGACTTCTCATGCACACGCATAACCATAACAAACATTCCAAAACACATACTATACTATATGAACTTTTGAATTCCAAAACACATACAAACATTCCAAATTTGGACGACGAACATGATGGACGACGATTGAGGACGACGAACAGCAGCTGTTCTGGGCAGAACAGCAGCTGTTCTACCCAGAACAGCAGCTGTTCGTCGTCCTCAATCGTCTCGGTTCGTCGTCCATTTAACGTGTCGATCATCATCATTCATCATTCATCATTCATCATTTGTCAATCATCATCATCATCAACCATCAACAATCATCATCATCATCATTCATCAACAATCATCATCAACAATCATCATCATCATCAATGATTCCACTCTTTTAACAATCATCATCATATATACAAATTCATATCATGCAAATTCATCATCAACTTCAACAATCATCATCATTAAAAACCATAAATCAACAAATGAAAACCATCACCATCATCAAATTAAAATCAAAAAGTGAGACTTACCTTAAATTCGTTGCTTGCGATGTCTAGAAGCCGAGAATGCAGAAGAAGAGGCGAATTTTGCTCGTTTGAGCCGAGAAGAATATGTCTCTGGTTTTAGGGATTTAAACGACATTTAGCGTCGAATTTATTTACTTTTAGCGTCGACTACTTCGACGCAAATAAGTAGGCGGTTCATTAAAAATTTAGGGTTATTTTTCTGAGAAATTTAATTTTTATATTTAGCGTCAAAATACTAAATTCGACGCTAATTGTACATTTAGCGTCTAATTAATTTGATTTTAGCGTCGACTATTTCGACGCAAAAAAATGGGCGGCTTATTAAAAATTTATGGTTATTTTTCCGGGAAATTTAATTTTTATTTAGCGTCGAAATACAATAGTCGACGCCAAATGCCTTACATTTGGCGTCGAGATAAAATCATCGACGCTAAATGTAAGACATTTACCGTCGAAGAATAAGCTTCACTAAATGTCTTACATTTAGCGTCGACTAATAATCGACGCTAAATGTCTTAATTTAGCGTCAATGATTTTATCTCGACGCCAAATGTCTTACATGTAGCGTCGACTATTGTATTTCGACGCTAAATATAAAAATTAAATTTCCCGGAAAAATAACCCTAAATTTTTTATGAACCGCCTACTTATTTGCGTCGAAGTATTCGACGCTAAAAGTAAATAAATTCGACGCCAAATGTCTATCATTAAAATATTAATTAAAAACAAATATATCATAGTTATACTATTAATCATTACGTCAATATTTCAACCATATCTCAAGTGTAATTAAAATCAACAACCATACATTATAATCCATAAAATTATTCATCAATCACAAAATACTGTAATTTCATAATTAATCACTATTATCGTCGGTATTTGAGGATTCGTGAAGGGTTAGTAATTTGACACCTACTGCCCCAAATGGTCTGTAATTTTGACGGAACACTGTGATCTCTTGGTTATTACTTGCATCTCCATCATAGTTTCGTGGCCGACGATTGAAATGAGTTTCAATATTCTGCATGTACATCGAACAAAATGTTATTGCTTCACTTGTTATAACAGCTTCAGCTATTGAACCTTCAGGGCGTGCCTTGTTTTTCACATATTTTTTGTAATCTCCTAAAGCTCTGCAGATATGACAACAAGTTTGCATTAAGACTAAATTCTATGCACATAAAAACGGTTACAAATTTTCTTATATAAAACTGTATATATATATATATATATATATATATATATAATATATATATATATATATATATATATATATAGTACCTCTCAATGGGATACATCCATCTGTAATGGACAGGACCTCCCTTTCTAGCTTCAGCCGGTAAATGCACAGCCAGATGTACCATGACATCAAAGAAAGCGGGTGGCAAAATTCGCTCCAGCTTGCATAGGATTATCACGATTCCTCGCTCAAGGTCGTCAATAACAGATGTGCTTAATGTCCTCTGACACAATTGTTTAAAAAAGCCACATAGATCAAGTACGACGTCGCATACATTCGGGGGGAGATAAGGTCGAATGCCAACCGGAAGGATAATCTCGAGCAGCACATGACAATCGTGACTCTTTAATCCCGTTATTGTATCATCTCTGACCCAACGCCCAATATTGGATGCATAATTATCAGGGAATTTAACCATTTTCAGCCAATCACAGAATGATTTTCTCTCCGATTGCTTGAGCACATAACTAGCAGGAGGCTTAATAAAACCTCGATAGGAGTCTTGTAAATGCAATTCACTGCGAATTCTAAGATCTTGTAGGTCCAATCTAGCATTTACAGTGTCTTTTGTCTTACCCGGAATATTGAATAGTGTACCCACTAAACTCTCACAAATATTTTTCTCTATATGCATTACATCCAAATTATGTCGCAAACTCAGAGTCCCCCAATATTCTAACTCAAAGAAAATACTTTTTCCTGTCCAATTCAACTCTTCAGGTAACCGTTTTCGATTTTTATCTCTATTATTAGGATGTTTACCTGGTGTGCTGTCTTTGAGATGTTGATGTTGGCAAAGTATGTCAAATGCAGACAATCGACTGGGCTTACTCTGAGGTTCATGTTGCCCGTTAAATAATTTACTCATCCGCCAAGGATGACTCGACTCAAGAAATCTCTGTGCCCCGTGTATCCGATTTTATTCCGTAATCGTTGCGAAGGTGTATGATCCGCACAAACTGGACATGCCATGTATCCCTTAGTGCTTCATCCAGATAATGAACCATAGGCTGGAAAATCATTAATGGTCCATAATAATGCGGCATGCATCTGAAAATACTGCTATGAAGTTGCATCATAGGTATGCACACCCACATTCCATAATGTTTGTAACTCCTCGATCAATGGTCTCAAGTAAATATTTATATCTTTACCAGGTGAACGTGGACCAGGGATAAACAATGACATAAACATGAACGGATCATTCATACATTTCCATGGAGGTAAGTTATATGGAATGACAATAACGGGCCAGATGCTATAAGAGTTGTACATATTCCCAAATGGGTTAAAACCATCAGAGGCAAGACCTAACCTGACATTACGGGGGTCCTCAGCGAAACGGGGGTACATGTCATCAAATTCCTTCCATTCGATTCCGTCCGCAGGATGTCTAAGTATGCCATCCGCACCGATCCTCTTTTCATGATGCCATATCATATCAGTCGCTGTGTGTCGTGACATGAACAATCTCTGCAGCCTGGGCTTTAAAGGGAAATATCGCAATATCTTTTGAGGCACTTTCTTCCCCATACCACGGACTTTGTACTGACTTTCATCACATATCGGATAATGTTCAAGTGATTCATACTCGGCACGAAATAATACACAATCAAACTTACAAGCATGAATGGATTCATACCCCATTCCCAGATCACGCAACATTTTCTTTGCCTCGTAGTACGACTTAGGCAATTCGCTTCCAACCGGTAACATTTGGGCCAGTAACTCTAACATCATATCGATACTTTTGTTGGTCATTCTGTTGATCACTTTAATGTGTAATAATTTCACAACGAAATTCAAGATCGACATTCCAGCACCTTCGAATGGAATTTTTTTTTGCCTCATCAAGTAGTTCACTAAATAAATTTTGATCATTTCCACTTAACACTGGCATGTCACCACTAACACTATGACCAAGTTGTGGACCTTGTAAGTCATGCAAAATATCGGTGATCTCATCGTTTGCAGGTTGATTGTAACTACTGCTCCCTTTGCCGACATCAAAAAACCGTGACTGAGAATGATACTGCTCACCGTGATAAATCCACGTACGGTAAGTTGGTGATATTCCTGGCATGTATAAATGATTATGAACTTCATCTAACCGCTTCCTTTTCCTATTCAAAAGATTTGCACATGGACAACGAACACGATCTTCTGCATCAATGTGTTGCTTTGCGACTTCCATAAACTCAGACACTCCATTACGATATTCAACACTCAATCTATCCAGAGAGCTCATCCAATTTCTATCCATTTCAGCAGAATACCTAAATATAATAATATAATTATTAGATATCATTTTACAGTAATCAACATTACTAATTCAGTAATACTTTATTTAAGCATATATATATATATATATATATATATATATATATATTGGTTGATAAATTAAATAGTTTACAAAAAAATTATATTTTATTAATTAATATACTTACTCTACATATATGAATCATAAATCACTAACAAACAACATATAAACAACATATATAATCATAAAAATTGAAAATAATAAAGAAATATGAAAGAAGAAGAATTACCTTATCGGAAATTGATTACAATTTTATTGAAAATTTTTAGGAGAGATGTGAGGCTGTAGAGGAGAAATTCTCAGATTTCAGAGGATGAAAATGAAGAGAATGAGAGAAAAAACAGAGGGGGAGAAGGGTTGGTGACAATCTGCATTTTAATCTATCTTTAGCGTCGAATTGGAATATTCGACGCTAAAAGTAAATTTTTGGCGTCGACAATTCAAATTCGACGCTAATTGTTGCCGTTTTTAGCGTCGAAACCGTTTTTTCGACGCTAAATATCAAAAAGTTAGCGTCGAATTTAATTTAGACGCGAAAGAATCAAGGATTTGTCGGTGGAAACTTCATAAACCTTTAGCGACGATATATGTTCGACGCTAAAAGTATATTTTTGGAATTGACTCCATTTTTTGACGCTAAAAGTGTAATATTTGGCGCCAAAAATTATTGCAATAATATAATTATTCAGTGTCGAATATTATTCGACGCTAAAGTACTGATTTTAGCGTCGAAAAAAGTTTTCGACGCTAAAATATTAATATTCTGCGTCGAAATTTTATTCCGTCGCTAAAAATATGACATATAGCGTCGAATATCATTTTCGACGCTAAAACTCACTTTTAGCGTCGAATACTGTTTCGACGCTAAATATTTGGACGCTAAAAGACATAATTCTTATAGTGACATAACTTAAGATATAATTATCTGTTTTGATTCGAAGCTAATTAACTGTAAAATGTGAAGCTCTTTTCGGTATGTCCTGTCGGTTGGTATTTATGGTTGAAACCGACTTGTCGTCTGCCTTACAAAATGAAAGATGTTTGTGACCGTTGGATGATGGACACGTGGTGCGATCTCTGCCGTTGCTGGTCTTAATTGCTCTTCATATAAATTGATTGTTAGGGCTTAGAGAGAAGGGGATGTTTTCATTCTGTTTCCTCATCTTCTTAGTATGTCCTTCTTCGTGACCTTCCAGAGCAAATTCCTAAAGTCAAGTATGTGCAATCTTGAGTGTTGAATCAATTGTTGGGCCTGAAATTGTAGGCTGCTACTGGGTTTGTTATCTGTGAGACTGGCGCATTAAGAGCTCTAGGGTTTTCTTTGTTTCTTGCTCTGTATTTTGGGGAAAGTTACGGTTGTAAGGGGGAGATACAAATTCTTGTGTAATTGTGATATTATATAGTGCAGTGAGCTCCTTGTTTTTGGAGTTCAACGTGGATGTAGTCTGAATCCTTCAGGCGAACCACGATAAAAACTCTTGTGTGTTCTTGGTGTGGATGGTTTTTTTTTGGTTTGATCTTGTGTTGTTAATTGTTCTGGGTCTTTGAGTTGAATTGACGAAAATCGATTATGGGCTTGCAAGAACGCCCAACAGTGGTATCAGAGCTCGACCGTAAATCAGAGAACAGAAACGAGAGGAATTCAAGGATCCGCAAAATCAAGGTTCTGGAGAAACCAAAAATGTCCACAATCAAACTTGAAGTCGGTATCTTTGACCGCAAACGGGACTTCACGACATGGAAAAAAAATGAGAGTACTGCTTTCCCACCACAAGGTGGCCTTGGCGCTGGAACCAGATCCAGAAAAATGGCCAAAGATTGAAGCTGATGTGAAGGCCGAAATCTTAGAAGAGGCCTACAACTTAATCTTCCTCCATTTGAGAGATTCGGTCATCAGAAAAGTTGATGGAATGGAAACTGCCATCGAACTGTGGGGTAAACTCGAATCTCTCTATTCTGTTGTTTCAGCTCATAATCTAGTTTTTCTAAAAGGTAATCTGTTTAATTACAAAATGGACACTAGTAAATCTATAGATGATAACCTTGATGAATTCACTAGGATGACACAAATCCTTAAAGGCACTGACCAAGCCCTAGGAGATTCCAGTGAGGCAATGATCCAGTTAAACTCACTGCCTGAGGAATATAGTGTAGTTAAAAACTCACTTCAATATACTGGAGTAGTACCGAGATTGGATTTAGTGATCTGTGGAATAAGGGCAAGGGAATTAGAACTTAAAATGATTAGAAGAGGTGGAGCTAACCTCTTTGTAAAAGGAAAAAAAATGACAGGAAAGAAACCTGGCAGGATAATAATCCACATAATAACCAAGAACCTAAAGGGAAGAAAATGAATAAACAGAATAAAAATAAGAACAGTGGAAAAAAGTGTTATCACTGTGGGAATGAGGGACACCTTAAAAAGAATTGCTATAAATTTCTTAGGGAACAAAAGAATGAAGGCAGTGCCACAGTGGCTGCCGAAAATGGGTCAATTTGCCTATCTGAGGCATTGACAGTTTCTAGTGATCACACTAGCAGGGAATGGATATTAGATTCAGGGTGCTCCTTCCACATGAGTCCATGTAGGGACTGGTTTATAAACTTTAGAAATTCTGACCAAAGGTCTGTGTATATGGGAAATGATAACAACTGTAGAATACATGAGTAGAGGATATCACACTTAAACTCCATGATGGAAAGATTATGATCTTAAATGATGTAAGATATGTACCTAAATTAAAACGAAATTTAATATCTCTAGGAACACTAGATGAATTAGGTTTCACATATAAGGCTCACAAAGGAAACATGTACATCTTAAAGGGTAAGACACTAATCCTGAATGGTATAAAGAAAAATGGATTGTATGTTCTGAATGGACATCAAGTATTCTATGAAAAACCAATCTCTGCCCTGATTTCTAACTCCGATATGACTAAAATCTGGCACTTGAGACTTGGTCACATTGGCCAGAAAGGCATGCAGGCACTCAGCAAGTAAGAACTATTTGGAAAGGACCAGTTGAAGCCACTAGATTTCTGTGAGATCTGTGTGTTGGGCAAACAACACAGACAGAGCTTCCCAACTATAATTCACTTGTCAAAAGCTTGACTAGAGTACTTACATTGTGATCTATGGGGACCAGCCAAGGCCCAAACACATGGAGGTAACAAATATTTCCTCTCTATTGTTGATGATTATAGTAGGAAAGTATGAACATTCTTACTTAAATAAAAAAATGAGGCTCTAGTAAAGATTAAGGACTGGAAAACCTTAGTAGAAAATCAAACTAGTAACAAAGTGAAAGTTTTGATAATTGATAATGGCTTAGAATTATGTAATACTGAGTTTGATCAATATTGTACTAGTGAGGGTATTTTGAGACATAGGACAGTAAGAAACACCCCTCAACAAAATGAAGTTGCAGAAAGAATGAATAGAACCCTATTAGAGAAGGTCAGATGTCTATTATTCTCTTCGGAACTTCCAATGTCTTTTTGGGGTGAGGCTCTTAACACTGCCACACATTTAGTTAACCTGAGCCCTAGTAGCTAAATCCAGTTTAAGAGTCCTGAAGAAATCCGGTCCGATAGAACTCAAAAGCTTGCCCACCTTAGAGTGTTTGGCTATGAAGCCTACGCTCATCAGTCCATAGGAAAACTTGAACCAAGGTCCCTTAAGTGTGTTTTCTTAGGATACCAAGAATGGACAAAAGTGTACATGTTATGAGAGAGGGAGTCACATGGAGTCAAAATCATAGTTAGTAGGGATGTTATATTCAATGAACTTTGTTTTCCTTGTAAAACCACTAACAGGAATACATGTGCCTTAGATAAGGATCTAGCAGATTTTGATTTTGCAGGTGGAGCTAGACCCATCTAGGGCTGCTGAACAAGCTATGGACAGACCAAGAACAGAGACATCTAAGGACACTCAACCTAGGAGTGATAACCCTAAAGAAGATAGAAATGAAGTGACTGATATGCAAGAACAAAATGTAGATGACATGGTGGATCAGTTAGATCCAACTCAGCAGAATAAATCACACGAGCAGTATGATGAAACACCACAAGACACATTGGCTAATCACCAACTAGCAAGAGATAGGAGTAGGAGGCAGGTAAAGCCTCCTACCAGGTATGATTACTCAACTACTGATTTATACTTCTGTGCATTAATCTCAAGTCATGATATAACTGTAATAGAACCTGCTAGCTTGGAAGAGGCCCTGAGATCAACTCATAAAAGTGAATGGGAAGGGGCCATGAAAGAAGAGATGTCTTCTCTTAGAAAAAATCAAACCTGGACTCTGGTCTCTAAACCTAAAAACCAGAAGTTTATAGAGTGCAAGTGGTTGTTTAAGGTTAAAGAAGGAATAATGCCTAGTGACCCAGTTAGGTTTAAAGTCAGACTTGTAGCTAAAGGATTTACACATAGGGAAGTGGTGGACTATAATGAAATTTTCTCACATGTAGTTAAATTTAATACCATTAGGATGATGCTAGCTCTAGTAGTTCAGTATAATCTTGAATTAGAACAATTATATGTGAAAACAACATTTCTACATGGGGAACTTGAAGAGAAAATTTACATGTCACAGCCTGCAGGTTTTATAGATAAAAACCACCCCGAGTATGTGTGTTTGCTCAATAAATCCTTATATCGCCTTAAACAGTCTCCTAGACAATGGTACAAAAGGTTTGATACTTTTATGCTTAGTATTGGATTCGTTAGAAGTAAATATGATAATTGCTTCTATTTCATGCTTAATAATAAATGTCCTATATATTTGTTATTGTATGTTGATGATATGCTTTTAATCTCTGAGTCAATGGATGTGATTTGTAAACTAAAGAAACAGTTAAACAATGAATTTCATATGAAAAACCTAGGCAGTACAAAAAGAATTCTTGGTATGACCATTGATAGAGATAGAAGTAAAAATTATTTGAAAATACACCAGTCTACATATTTGCAAAATGTAGCATCTAGGTTTGGGGGTAAGTGGCTGTAAGCCTGTTAGTCAGCCACTTGCGAGTCATTTTATTTTGTCAAAATCTCAGTGTCCTACTAGTAGGTCTGAGATGGTTAAAATGGAAAATATACCATATGCTAATGTTATAGGTTATGTGATGTATGTCATGGTTAATACTAGGCCTAATTTGTCATATATTGTATCTTTGTTAAATAGATTTATGTCAAATCCAGGTAGTACACATTGGAGTGCTTTGCTGTGGTTATTAAGATACATAAATACAACGGTTGATTATGGTTTATTTTTTAACAAAACTAACGTTTTAAACTTGGTAGGGTATGTGTATTCTGATTTTGCAGGAGATCGAGACTCAAGAAAGTCAACTACAACATATTATTTCACCCTTGGTGGAAACTGCATCAGCTGGAAATCAAGTCTGCAACCCTTAGTCACACTTGCAACCACTGAGGCAGATATATGTCGCTATAACTGATGTGTTCAAGGAAGCCATGTGGCTTCATGGTATTTTAAACGAAATACAACAGCTTCATGGGAAAACAAATATGTATTCTGACAGTCAAAGTGCGATACATTTGAGCAAAAATCCAGTACATCATGAGAGAACCAAACATGTGTATGTAAAGTATCACTTTGTGAGGAAAATCGTCTCAAATGGTAAGATTGAGATCAAGAAGATCCCAACTGAAGACATCTCATCTGACATGGGGACAAAAACTGTGACTGCCACCAAACTCTCCCACTGCATGAAGTTGTTGCATATGGGGGTTGGCTGAACGTGCAGCCGACATGAACAATGACAGAGATGAGTGAGTTTGCTGCACTGGTTTTGGCCCTAACATGAGATGATATATGGATGGAAGCAATAGATCTGAAAAGGCTTCAAGGTGGAGATTGTAAAATGTGAAGCTCTTTTCGGTATGTCCTGTCGGTTGGTATTTATGGTTGAAACCGACTTGTCGTATGCCTTACAAAATGAAAGATGTTTGTGACCGTTGGATGATGGACACGTGGTGCGATCTCTGTCGTTGCTGGTCTTAATTGCTCTTCATATAAATTGATTGTTATGGCTTAGAGAGAATTGGATTTTTTCATTATGTTTCTTCGTCTTCTTAGTCTGTCCTTCTTCGTGACCTTCCAGAGCAAATTCCTAAAGTCAAGTATGTGCAATCTTGAGTGTTGAATTAGTTGTTGGGCCTGAAATTGTAGACTGCTACTGGGTTTGTTATCTGTGAGGCTGGCGCATTAAGAGCTCTAGGGTTTTCTTTGTTTCTTGCTCTGTTTTTTTGGAAAAGTTACGGTTGTAAGGGGGAGATACAAATTCTTGTGTAATTGTGATATTATATAGTGCATTGAGCTCATTGTTTCTGGAGTTCAACGTGGATGTAGTCTGAATCTTTCAGGCGAACCACGGTAAAAACTCTTGTGTGTTCTTGGTGTGGATGGTTTCTTTCTGGTTTGATCTTGTGTTGTTAATTGTTCTGGATCTTTGAGTTGAATTGACGGAAATCGATTCTGGGCTTGCAAGAACGCCCAACACTAACGAATATAAATTATAAGTTTGAACCGCTACGCCACTGACGATCAGCGAATTTTCCATAATTTTCTTTCATTTTTTCCTTAATTCATAATTTAAATAATTCTTTAGTAAAACCCTCATTTTTTTTTTGTTTCTCTCTGCTGCTCAAAAACCATAACAAAACAAATCTATATCACCCCTTCACTGCCCGCCGACCACATCAGCAGCTATGGTCGGCGGCAGCCCCCCCTCCCCCCTCACAGCTTTCCTTTATCCGTCGTCTAGATAATACATTTCGTCTTGTTTTCTTTTTTTCTTTTTTTCTTTTTTCCCTTTTCACTCTCTTTCTTCCCTATCTCTTCTCGATCTATGTCTTCTTCGTTTTTGTTTGTTTTTTCATTTTCTCTGTCTTTTGTTATTCCAGATCTATGGATCTATGACTCCACCCATATACGGTGGTAGATTTCCAATCTTGCGTTGGACTTTTGTTTATATTTTTCCGGTAGAAGATCTGTGAGAGGAATATGATAGATATATCTTTGGAAGTGAAGATTGAGTTTTGTAACTTCCTTATAGATTTATTTATTTTCTTATAATAGATTGTATATAAGTTGTTGTAAAAGTTTATGTTCTGTATATTGCGTATTTTCTATAATTGTTTCGGATTTTGTATTCACCAACACTAGCAGATGTGAGACATTCAGGTCAGTCCGTAAAATCATCCAGCTCTTTCAGTAGGTTTTGGTGTGAATACGACTTCCAATATGAACAATTTCAGGGGAAACACGATATATGATTTTATGTTGTTAGGTTTCGTCATAAATAGATTCGAGTTTTAGGTTCTATTAAATTTGTAATCGAGCCGAAATGACCGCATATTTATTCCCTTATGATGTCTTATTAATGAAATCTTTAATTATCTTTCAAAAAAAAAACAGTTATTTAGTAATTTATGAATTCTATGGGATTTTCATTTTTTTCCCCTGTTATGTTAAACCTTAGTATGCATATATTTTCTTTTTCTTTTTTCATAAAACTTAATTTAATATTTCTTCCCAACCATCGCCTGAACCAATAATGCATGGAACTTGGTCAATTATATTAGCATCCCGTTTAACTAGGCAGATTAAGAGCCGTGACATAATTCAGTTTAATTTTGTTACGTAAAATGTTAGCATATATATATATATATACTAGATATTGCCCGTGCTTACGGCACGGTGTTACATAATTTACAGAGAGATTAAGATTCTGTTATTTAATTTGTTTGTTAATTTTTAGAGATATTCTATAATGAAATGATTTTATTTTTTTAATTAAATGATTTTATTTTTTAATTTATTTGGTAGTTTTCATTTTTCATTAATAAATGATTTTATTCTTTAATTTATTTGGTAGTTTTTATTTTCCATTTTTATAGAGATTCTATAATGGAGAAATTTTTTATCAGCCATTAGATTATAATGAAATGATCTGAGCCGCCAATTAAGCCACATAAAGATAATTTTTGGATACATTATCTCTCTTAATCGTAACCATCTGTTACACTCTCTTTCTTCCCACACCATTGTGCTTTATTATTATTATATATATATATATTGTCTTAAAGGGGCGTGGTTTGGTGTAGGGTTCGGAATTTCATCTTAAGATTCTGTGTTTGAATTTAGGGAATGCGTTTCTTCTAAGAACTTGAAACAGTTGGAAATTTTATCTACTCCGCTTAAAATAAAAAAAAATTGATTTGACAACGGAGCTACTAATTTACTTCTCATACATAGATAAATAGAATAATAAAGCAAGATAAATATCCCTGACATAATCATGTTTTGGCTCTGTAATTTAAAAGGTCAGCATTCAGAATCAAAGAGTATTGCAATATATATTGATACATCCCACAAATGCTCCCATATAATTAATTAGCTGAATTACACAGTAATGATTTAGCTTGAAATTAATTAGTTGTTTAATTACATGCAACACTGAACTGGGTCACATGCAAATAGATTATCTTCGAGCCTAAGCAAGAAACAATAATTAGTCGTTTCATGCTATAATCATAATGTTGTTTTTATTATTAAATTATTTATTATTTATCAATCAAGTATCCGTCAGCATGCATTTTATGTATAAGCAGACTTCAGTTGGTGGTGTTCTGGTCCATCTAAAACCCATGATTTCTGGTCAGTGGTCACCACACCACAGTTTCTCGAAGCCCAAATCCAGAGAAAGCACTCCTATGAGTAAGATTTTTTTTCCTCGTGATTTATCTTAAATTTTATACGACTTTTTATAGATTTCAAAATAGGTTTTTTTTATCAATAAATGATATATATATATATATAAAAATTATATCATATACTAAAAATTTAAAATTTTATAGAATCAGTGGTTTAATTTAGAGTCAAATTTAGAAACTTCGAGATCAAACCTAAAAACTCTCCCGAATTGGTTGTTAATCTTGAAAAAAAAAAAAAAAATTTATTCCCATTAGCAACTTCGTTACACGTTATTTATATAGTTTTAATTAAGCACGTGACTAGTAACTAACTCACACGTGCTTGCCAATTTTGTCTAACAACCTGACTTACTAACTTTTCCCTCCAAAAAATAACTACTCAACAGATATTTGAATGACTCACTCCCGTTCTCTAAGGTGTATACAAATAATGCTAGAGACTCATATGAAATCAGTAAACCGTCTAGGCTTGATCTTGATCCTCTTGGGCCTTACTTTTCTGCTTTGCTGTTCCTCTGTTTGTGAATAAACACACAATAATAGAGGATAATTTGAGAGAAAATTCTTCTTTTATATACCCACAAAAGAATTACAAAGCTTACAACACAAGCTTTACAAAAACTCTCACCAATCACTCTCACTACTCTTTCACACATTTAGGGATTTCCGGGATGCTTCTAACAATGGTTTTTGGGCTCCTTAAATAACCACCAAAACGTGTGCACTATTGTGCAACACGTTTTGGTGGAAACGTGTTGCAGCTGTGTTGCAACTGGCAACACAACACATACACGCTTTGCATGGCTGTAGCATGCAAAGCACAGCTGTCTTCAACAAATCTCCCCCTCGGTGAAGATTTTCCCAAAATCTGAGCCGATCATTAATCATCCAAATCCGGATCCTCCAAAGGATCCTCCCTGGCTGCATCTGTGTGATTGCCTACGTACCCTGAGAAGGGATCAAGCCAATCGTAGTTCTCTGAATCTCCCCACTCTGACTATGTGGAGAGTTTTGTCATCCCGGCTATGGCACGACAGATTTCAAGCTTCTCCTTCGGTAAAACCTTCGTGAACATATCGGCACCGTTGTCGTCGGTGTGAATTTTCCTGAGTTCTAACAGCTTGAGCTCAGGACGTCCCGTATCCAGTGATACCTCACATCGATATGTTTCGACCTCGAATGAAATGTGGAATTTTTACCGAGATAGATAGCGCTCTGGCTATCGCAGTACAAAATGTACTTCTCTCTGCTTGAAACCCAATTCTTGGACGAATGTCTTCATCCACAGCAATTCCTTGCAAGCTTCCGTCGCTGCAATGAATTCTGCCTCTGTTGTAGAAAGTGCAACACACCTCTGCAACCTCGACTGCCATGCCACAGCTCCTCCTGAGAGAGTAATCAGATACCCCGAAGTAGACTTTCGGGTATCCACATCTCCTCTTGCCATATCTGAATCGGTGTAGCCCATCAACACTGGCTTGTCACTGCTTCCAAAACATAACCTCATCTTGGAAGTGCCTCGAAGATACCGCATAATCCATTTGACAGCATTCCAATGTTCCCGTCCTGGGTTTGACATAAACCGGCTGACCAATCCAACTGCGTGTGCTAAGTCTGGCCTCGTGCACACCATGGCATACATAAGACTTCCCACTGCTGAGGTGTATGGAACCTGTTTCATTTCCTCCTTCTCTGACTCAGTAGAGGGACTCTGTCTCGTACTCAATCTAAAGTGGGTAGCAAGAGGAGTGCTAACCGCTTTAGCCTTGTCCATCTGGAATCTCTGAAGTACCTTCTCAATGTACTCCTCCTGTGACAAGTATAATCTCCTGGCTTTCCGATCACGGCCGATCCTGATGCCAAGAATCTGTTTAGCTGGCCCCAAGTCTTTCATCTCAAAAGACTTACTCAGTTGCTGCTTCAAATTATCAATCCTCGATTGATTCCTGCCAACTATCAACATATCATCCACATATACAGTAAGATGATAAAGTCATCGTCAGAAAATTTCTGAACGAATACACAATGGTCTGAAGTGGTCTTCTTGTATCCTTGCTCCCCCATAACTGACTCAAACTTCACGTACCACTGTCTCGGTGCCTGTTTCAAACCGTATAGGCTTTTCCTGAGTCTGCACACAAAGTCCTCTTTCCCGCTGACTCTGAAGCCTTCTGGTTGCTCCATATAATTTCTTCTCTTCCAGATCCCCGTGAAGAAATGCGGTCTTGACATCCATCTGCTCAACTTCCAGGTCGAGGCTTGCTGCTAAGCTGAGTACCACTCTGATGGATGACATCTTCACAACTGGAGAGAAGATTTCATCGAAGTCAATGCCTTTCCTCTGATTGAATCCCTTGACGACTAGTCTGGCTTTGTACCGGGGTTGTGAAGTATGCTCCTGTTGCTTCACCCTGTACACCCATTTGTTCTTCAAAGCCCTTTTGCCTCTTGGCAATTTCACCAACTCAAAAGTGTGATTGTCATGCAAAGATTTCAACTCATCTTGCATGGCTTCCTCCCACTTTTCTCTGTCTTCTGTTTCCACAGCCTCCTTGTAGCTCTCGGGTTCACCCCCATCAGTAAGCAGCACATACTCATATGCAGAGTATTTGGTTGAAGGTCGCCTGTCTTTGTCAGACCTTCTCTGTGGAACAGTTGGTGGAACTTCTGGTACTGGTGGTTGATCATGATCATCATCTCTGGGAGCTTCATCACCTGTACCCTCATGTCTGGGAACCTCATCTTCAACTCGAACTGGCACCGGTGTCTGAGGTTCTGGATTCACATTTCTGTATTGTTGGGACATTGTCTTCATCTCTTTTCTGATATCTTCTATGGTCTGGTCTTCAACAAAGACAACATCTCGGCTTCTGACAATCTTCTTCTTCCACAGGATCATAGAGTTTGTAGCCGAAATCATCCTGACCATAGCCAATAAAGACACACTGTCGCGTCTTTGCATCAAGTTTGGATCTCTCGTCCTTTGGGATGTGTACAAATGCTTTGCACCCAAAGACATGTAAGTGCTCGTACGACACTTCTTTACCTGTCCAAGCTTGGTTAGGAACATTACCTTTCAGTGCGACCGCTGGGGACATGTTCAAAACATGAACTGTTGTGATGAGTGCTTCTCCCCAAAATGTCTTCGGCAGCTTGGCTTGTGACAGCAAGCTTCTGATCCTCTCGCACAAGGTTCTGTTCATCCTCTCAGCTAGGCCATTCAGCTGAGGTGTCTTCGGAGGTGTCGTTTGATGTCTGATTCCTTGCGTCTTGCAGTACTGATCAAACGGACCTCTGTATTCTCCACCATTATCTGTTCTGATGCACTTCAGTTTCTTGCCGGTTTCTCTCTCCACCACCAAAGCATGAAACTCCTTGAACACTCCCAGCACTTGATCTTTTCTCTTCAAGGTGTATGCCCAGATCTTCCTTGAATGATCATCAATAAATGTCACAAAATACAGTGACCCTCCGAGTGTTCGTATCTGCATCGGACCACATACATCTGAATGTATGAGATCTAGTACCTCCGGTTTCCGTTGAGGCGGGGAGCTCTGGAAGGATACTCTGTTCTGCTTTCCAGCCATGCAGTGTTCACACTTCCGTAAGTGTGAGTTCTTCAATTCCGGAAGAACATTCCGCCTGCGTAGTATCTCCATCCCTGTTTGGCTCATGTGACCGAGCTTTTTATGCCATAACTCTCGGCTGCCTCATTACTGTTGACTGTATTTATGCTACTATTTGAAAGCTTAGCATGCATCAAATACAAAGTTGAATCTTTCTTACCTCGTGCCACGACCATTGACCCTTTAGTGAGCTTCAACATCCGTCACTAAAGGTGCTGCAGAAACCTTCATCATCCTTGCCTGTTGTGAGATCAGGTTTAAACCGGATATCTGGGATGTGCTTGACTCCCTTCAACACTAGCCTTGTCCCGTTCTCTGTTTCAAGGCAGATGTCTCCAATACCGACGGCTTTGGACTGTCCGTCATTCCCCATCCTTACAGCACCGTAGTCCCCTGGTGTGTAAGATGAAAAGAAGTCTCTGCGAGATGTGGCGTGTATGGATGCGCCACTATCTATCACCCAACTGGTCTCGTGGCTGGCAAGATTCACAACAGCTTCTTCATACATTATGCAGAAGTCTTTGGAGGTTTTCTCGGTGGTAGTAGCAACTCTTTCTTGATTAGAGTCACCATCTCTTCTGGACTGCTCGTTCTTAAACTTGTAACAGTCCCTCTTCATATGGCCTTTCTTTTTACAGTGATAGCACTCAATATCCCTTGTTCTTGATTTCCCTCGGTTCTTGTCTGATCTCCCTGGGCCTCGGCTTTTACTCCTCCCCCTTCTGGTGTTCTTTTCTGTCACTAGAGCTTCTGAGGTTGAGGCTGATGCTGACTCCTGCATTCTCGTCCTCTTTTCTTCCTCGAAGATCCTGGTCTTTGCCATCTCCATAGTGACTTTCCCATCTGCGGCTGAATTGATCACCGTAGATCTGAACGTTTCCCAAGATTCTGGTAACGTATTAAGGAGTATTAAGCATTTACCTCATCTCCGAAGTCTATGCCCAATCCAGACAATTCCTTCATTGTTCCGAGGAAATCGTTGATATGATCCGCCACAGCTGTACCCTCCTGGTATTTCAAACCCATCATCTTCTTGATGTAGTACAGCTTGTTGTTGCCAGTCTTTGCTCGGAAAAGCTCCTCCAGCTTTCCCCATAAGGTACGTGCGTTTGCATCTTCACTGACATGGTTGACGATACTATCGTCGATCCACTGACGAATAGTACTGCATGTTTTCTGGTGAAGATTAGCCCACTTTCCATCGGTCATTCCTTCTGGTTTCTCCTCTAGAAATACCGGTCCATCATACTCCTTCACATACAGAAGGTCTTTCATCCTTCCTCTCCATGTGAAATAGTTTGTACTGGTTAACAAAATCATTTTTCCGTTGCTCCCCTCCATCATAAAAATTCTAAACAGAATTTCAAAAAACGGACCTCACCGTTGCGTCCGGAATGGTCGAAAATGGTGGAAATGACACTTCGTTTGTCAAAATCCGACACAGGGACCAAATAGCAAATTCCAGAAATTACAGGGGTCAAAGTGCAATTTCCGAAAGTACAGGGGCCAAAGTGAAATTACGGAAAAGTTCAGGGACTATATTGCAATTTCCAAAAAGTTCAGGGACTAAATTGAAAATTTCTGAAAGTATAGGGGCTAAATTGTAATTTCCAGAAAGTTCAGGGACCTATCTGAAATTTACCAGGCACCGCTGACGTGGCAGCTGACTGGGCTGCTGACTGTGCGCTGACTGTGCGCTGACGTGGCGGATGACTGGGCTGCTGACTGTGCGCTGACGTGGCGCTGACTGTGCGCTGACTGGGCGACACGTGGCGCTGACTGGACCGCTGACGTGGCAGTCGTCTTCTTCCTCAGGTTGGCGCGTGGAGCGCGTGGATTGCGCGTCGGGCGCGTGGGATCGTCTCTGCCAGGCGCGTGCGGCGCGTGCGGGAAGCTGGGACCTCCGTTCGATCACCGGAAAATATCACCGTGCTCGTCTCGCCGTGAAAAGTCCGATGCTATGCTCAAAATCGATTTTCGACAACTTTCGTCGGAATCGACTTTCCGAACCGAAACTTCGTTTCTGAATTTCGGGATCCCTCCGTGGAACCGTAGCTCTGATACCACTTGTTGTGAATAAACACACAATAATAGAGGATAATTTGAGAGAAAATTCTTCTTTTATATACCCACAAAAGAATTACAAAGCTTACAACACAAGCTTTACAAAAAACTCTCACCAATCACTCTCACTACTCTTTCACACATTTAGGGATTTCCGGGATGCTTCTAACAATGTTTTTTGGGCTCCTTAAATAACCACCAAAACGTGTGCACTATTGCAACACGTTTTGGTGGAAACGTGTTGCAGCTGTGTTGCAACTGGCAACACAACACATACACGCTTTGCATGGCTGTTAGCCATGCAAAGCACAGCTGTCTTCAACACTCTGCTCACTTAACTTCAGCTGCTCTTGGACCTTCTGGTGCAGGTCTTGGATTTCAAGCTGTTGTAGTGGTGGCTGCTAAACCCGGCCACGGTTCCGGTTCCGGAACCGGAACCGTTGGCGACCGGTTCGGTTGGGGTTCGACCCCAACTCGAACAGGTCGGAACCGGTGGAACCGTACGGTTCCACTGGTTCGACGGAACCCTTCCCCAACGGCTAGTAGTAAATAAGAAAAAAAAAACAAATTAAAAAAAATTTATAAATTAAAATATAAATTACTAATATATCCCTAATAACGGTAATAAAACGGTTATATTTAGGGGCATTTTTGGTATCAAAAAAATTCTAAAACTCTATAAATATGATTCATTTTTCATTATTTCAACACACCAAATTCTCAACTCTCTCATTTTCTATAATTCTCTTATTCTCAATCTCACTTCAATACAATTCTCTTATAATCTTATTCTCAATCTCAATTCAATTAGTTGTTAATTTGTTAAAATTTTAACTATTATTCAATTTTCTTATTTTTCTTCCTAATTTCTCAAACGAAAAATGGCAAGCTCATCTGAGAACATAATGTCAAATATGCCAACCCAAGAGAGCGGCCCTAGTGTCAGTGCACAATCACGGAGAAGAGAAGTTAAGGCTCGGTCCTCGGATATTTTCAAAATTCATTTTAATTTGGAACGCCTAGAAGATGATTCACAACGAGCAATTTGCACCTATTGTGGGGCTACCTATAAATTTTCTGGTGGATACGACAATATGATCAAGCACATGGAAAAACATCATCCGGTTGAATTTGACATTGATACGACGCAAACTCAAATGGTCAGGTACGCATCATCTAGTAGAGGTACGAGTGCTGTAGATTTATTTAAATATTCTGATGCAAAAAATAGAGAAGAATTTACGAAATTAACTTGTATGACACATCTTTCTTTAAGTTTTGGTGAAAAAATTCATTTTACTAATTACGTGCATAATGCTTTAAATCCTGCTGCATATAAAATGACTCGAAATACAATAAAACGTCATATTTTTAAATTATACAAAGATGGTAAAATTATTTTAAGTGAAATATTTAAAGAGATGAAAGGTCGTATTTCTATATGTTCTTATATTTGGAGTGGCCATTGGCAAACACACTCATACATGGGTGTGACTTGTCATTGGATTGATGCATCATTTACCATGCAAAAATGACTTATTGCATTTAGAGTTTTTGATGACAAACATACTGCACATAATATTTATAGAATGATGAAGGTAATTTTTGATGAATATGGTTTAGTAGAAAAAATTTTAACAATTGGATTTGATAATGCATCTGCAAATACTGCATCCATCAGTGATTTAAAATCCTTATGTGAACCAAATTTAGGGGGTCGATTTTTTCATATTCGTTGTACATGTCATGTCCTTAACATATGTGTGCAAGACGGTCTAAAATTATTATCATCTTTCATTGATCCAATTAAAATGGCACTTAACTGTATTTGGTCATATTCTCAAGTTAAGAGAGAATGGACCAAGTTTTGTAAAATAAATGGTATTAAACCGATTAAATTTTCAAGAGATGTTCCAACACGTTGGAATTCAACTTATTTTCTTTTATGTCAAGCATTTCAATACAAAGATGCATTATGTAGTTTTTTTTCTCAACATGTTCAAAATATCACACTTTATCCTAGTCAATCGGATATTTGTGAATTGTTTTTAGATATTTTAAGAGTTCTTAATGATGCTACTTTAGTTTTTAGCGGTGTTTATTATCCTACAGCACATTTATTTCTTCTTGAGAGTTTGAATATTGTTGGCACTCTCGATGAGCATGTTGACAGTAGCGATCCTAATGATATTGTTTTGTTGGAAGCCATTACTGCTATGAAGGTAAAATGGTTGAATTATTTTAGGGAAATTCTTTTACTTTATCTTATTATTGATGTTTTTGATCCTAGATTTAAATTAGAAGGTTTGAATGGTGGTTTACAAGCTTACTATGGTTATTTATGAATATTAGATGAAATTGATATTACAAGCATAATGACGAAATTAAGAAATGATTTAATTGTTTTATTTAATGATTATATTGTAAGATATAACTTAGGAACATTAGGTGAATCTAGTAATAGCGAATCGGTAATTCAAACAAGACTTAGCGCAGTGGATCCTTGTTTATTGCAACGAAATAAAAAAGCTAGGGATACGACAACTAATAACCCTGAATTAGATAATTATTTATCTATAAATTTTGAGTTTTCTAATGAAAGTTTATGCAGTAAATATTTTAAAATCCTTGAACGGTGGAACCGGCATCAAAATATATATAATGTTTTATCAATTATTGCTAAAGAGATATTGACAGCACCTATTTCCACTGTTGCGGTTGAGCAAGCCTTCAGCTTGGGAGGTAATATATTGGAAGCTAGGCGATCTTCATTACATCCAAGCACTCTAGAAGCAACAACTTGTGTGGATGATTGGACTCGAGCTGATCTGAGACAACAAGAAGATGCCCCCGATGATTTTGAAGATTTGTTCGATAATGCTTCTGCAAGTGCAACAACAAGTGCAAGCGGAACCGGAGCCGAAGGATCAACTGATAATGATGATTGATAATTGTAAAATTGTAATTTACAAAGGGGATATGTCTTAAAATTGTAATGAAACTACGTTAGCTTTGATTCCTCTCACCATTGGAGGATACGTAAGCAACTTAAATTTTTAAAAATTTAAGCTCAAGCTCTTCAATGTAATAATTTTTTTTATTTATAAAATTAATCTCATTTATTTTAATTAATTTTCAAAATTAAAAAAAAAGGTTTGGAACCGAACCGGAACAGGAACTGAACCGGTCGGTTCTGGTTCGGTTCAAGGTTCCGGTTCCACACTTGTGGAACCGGAAACCAGCCGGTTCGGTTCGGTTCCGAACCGGAACCGAACCGCCGGCCGGGTCTACTGGCTGCTGGTGCAGCTCTTGGTTCTGAAGCTACTGTGCTGCTGAAGCACTGCTATCATTGCACCCATCCTGGAAAACAACCTTGTACTCAAGGTTAAAGGTGGGATACGAAGCCTGAAACAAATCCAAATTTTCCCAGGTGGCATCCTCTATCGGCAAAATGCTCTCATTGAACCATGTACCGACCTTCAGTGCCGAGGATGGATAGAGGCTTCAAAATAAATCCATTGTCCATGTCAGGTAACAGATTGATATTGAAAATTTGATTTTACACAAGATTCTGACCCTATGCGGAATTATAAACAATAAGCAGGACAAGTCCTGTTACTGCTACTATGGATAAATTAATAGGCAACCACAATAAAAATTAAATAAAATTATGCTGCAAAATATTAAAACAATAGCAGGAATTAAAGCAGCAAAATAAATCAAACCACACAAAATTCAACACAATGATTTTGGTGACGAAGTGGAAAACTCTTCCGAGTAAAAAAAAACCACTCCGGGTATAGGCTACCACCCGAATCCACTATATAGAGAAAAACTTACAGCGATGGTCAAGACCTATGGTGGCAACTCCACCGACTCAAGTACCTCAATACTGCAAGAACACAAGGCGACTCCTCAAGCCCGCGACCCACGGTTTTCTTCAAAACCTCTGAAGTCTCTGAGTAGATTATATCACCAATGACGCCGGAACTCCGACTACCAAACTTCCTCCTAAAGAACTCTAAAGGATTAGGGAATTTGAGTTAAGTTGTGTTGAAAGTTTAACAAAGAAACATTCACACCATTAATGAAGAAGACAAGTAGATAAGAAGTCTTCAATGGTGGAATCAAAGAGAGTTGAAAGCTTTGAGAGTATTTGGCTCAAGGAAAAAGTGTTTCAACTCTTTCAACTTCTGATAATGGTGGCTACATGTTATATTTATATGTAGGGTGAAAAGCTAGGGTTTTGCAGGCCAAAAACGCGTTCAGATCGCAGTCGCGTTCGAACGCTTACTAGAATGCAACATGAACGCGCCCTTTCTGTGAAGACTCGTTCGAACGCCAATCGAAGTTCGAACACCAATCGAACGCACAACGAACGTGAGCTCTCTGGAATGACCTCGTTCGAACACACCAAGAACGAGACTCGAACGTTTGCTCTCTGGAATGATCCCGTTCGAACCCAAAGCAGAACGATCCACTAACGCAACACGATCAAACCAAATAACGAACGCAGCACTAACGCTACTCGTTCGAACACTGCAGTGAACGCACCATGAACGAATGTCTGATGCACAGCAGCCAGAAACCATTCCAATTGCACAAAGATCTTCATGAAAGATTACAACTCAATTGAACTTGTTTTGTCACGGACACATGCCAATAAAAATGGAACTCACAATCTCCCAATTTGGCATTCCGTGACAAAACACTACCTAATACAAAGACTACGGTAATAGACCCAAAAAGCAAATAGTCAACTGTCAACCATCAAAACAGTGACTTATTACCAGACCCGGCCACGGTTCCGGTTCGGAACCGGAACCGAACCGGTTGGAACCGGAAGGTTCCGTATCCAACCGGTTCCGGTTCCGGTTTCGGAACCGAACCGGAATGGGACCGGTTCGGTTGGGGTTCCACCCTAACTCGAACCGGTCCGAACCGGTGGAACCGTATGGTTCCACCGGTTCGGACGGTTCCAACCGGAACCGAACGGTTCCGGTTGGAACCGTCGGTTCCTGTTGGAACCGTAGGGTTCCAACAGGAACCCTAAGGCCCCCAACGGCTACTAGCCGTTGGGGGCCTTATTACCCCAACGGCAGTAGCCGTTGGGGGATGCAGCAGGGAGCCGTTTGGCTCCCTGCCAAAAAAAAAATAAAAATAAAATTATAAAAAAAAATTTATTATATAAAATAAAAATTACTAATGTACCCCTAATAACGGTAATAAAACGGTTATATTTAGGGGCATTTTTGGTATCAAAAAAATTCTAAAATTCTATAAATAGGATTCATTTTTCATAATTTCATCACACCAATTTCTCAACTTTCTCATTTTCTATAAATCTCTTATTCTCAATCTTACTTCAATACAATTCTCTTATTTTAGTTGTTAATTAATTTGTTATCACATTCGGCATTCGCATCGCAATTATTCAAATGGCAAGCTCATCCGAGAACATAATGTCAAATATGCCGACCCAAGAGAGCGGCCCCAGTGTCAGTGCACAATCACGGAGAAGAGAATGACTCGAAACCCTGCTGCATGTAGAATGACTCGAAACACAACAAAACGTCATATTTTCAAATTATATAAAGATGGTAAAATTATTTTAAATGAAATATTTAAAGAGATGAAAGGTCGTATTTCTATATGTTCTGATATTTGGAGTGACCATTGGCAAACACACTCATACATGGGTGTGACTTGTCATTGGATTGATGCATCATTTACCATGCAAAAACGACTCATTGCATTTAGAGTTTTTGATGACCAACATACTGCACATAATATTTATAGAATGATGAAGGTAATTTTTGATGAATATGGTTTAGGAGAAAAAATTTTAACAATTGGATTTGATAATGCATCTGCAAATACTGCATCCATCAATGATTTAAAAGAAATATGTCAACCAAATTTAGGGGGTCGATTTTTTCATATTCGTTGTACATGTCATGTCCTAAACTTATGTGTGCAAGACGGTCTAAAATTATTATCTCCTTTCCTTGATCCTATTAAAACGGCACTTAACTGTATTTGGTCATATTCTCAAGTTAGGAGGGAATGGACCAAGTTTTGTAAAATAAATGGTATTAAACCGATTAAATTTTCTAGAGATGTTCCAACACGTTGGAATTCTACTTATTTTCTTTTATGTCAAGCACTTCAATACAAAGATGCATTATGTAGTTTTTTTTCTCAACATGTTCAAAATATCACACTTTATCCTAGTCAATGGGATATTTGTGAAAGAATTTTAGATATTTTAAGAGTTTTTAATGATGCTACTTTGGTTTTTAGCGGTGTTTATTATCCCACTGCACATTTATTTCTTCTTGAAAGTTTGAATATTGTTGGCACTCTCGATGAACATGTTGACAGTGACAACCCTAATGATATTGTTTTGCTCGAAGCCATTACTGTTATGAAGGTAAAATGGTTGAATTATTTTAGAGAAATTCCTTTACTTTATCTTATTGCTGCTGTTTTTGATCCTAGATTTAAATTAGAAGGTTTGAATGGTGGTTTACAAGCT
The DNA here is from genome assembly GCA_019454045.1 of Zanthoxylum bungeanum. Lineage (NCBI taxonomy): Eukaryota > Viridiplantae > Streptophyta > Magnoliopsida > Sapindales > Rutaceae > Zanthoxylum > Zanthoxylum bungeanum. The sequence continues at coordinate 114,501 of SKCR01049235.1, forward strand.
TACTATGGTTATTTAGGAATATTAGATGACATTGATATTACGAGCATAATGACGAATTTAAGAAGTGATTTAATTATTTTATTTAATGATTATATTGTAAGATATAACTTAGGAACAATAGGTCAATCTAGTAGCGAACCGGTAATTCAACCAAGACTTAGCGCAGGGGATCGTTGGTTATTGCAACGAAATAAAAAATCTAGGGATACGACAACAACTAATAACCCTGAATTAGATAATTATTTATCTACAAATTTTGAGTTTTCTAATGAAAGTTTATGCAGTAAAAATTTTAAAATCCTTGAATGGTGGAACCGACATCAAAATATATATCCTGTTTTATCTATTATTGCTAAAGAGATACTGGCAGCACCTATTTCCACCGTTGCGGTTGAGCAAGCCTTCAGCTTGGGAGGTAATATATTGGAAGCTAGGCGATCTTCATTACATCCAAGCACTCTAGAAGCAACAGCTTGTGTGGATGATTGGACTCGAGCTGATCTGAGACAACAAGAAGATGCCCCCGATGATTTTGAAGATTTGTTCGATAATGCTTCTGCATCAAGTGCAAGCGGAAGCTGCGGACCCGGAGCCGAAGGATCAACTGATAATGATGATTGATAAATGTAAAATTATAATTTACAAAGGGGATATGTCTTAAACTTGTAATGGAACTACGTGAGCTTTGATTCCTCTCACCTTTGGAGGATACGTAGGCAACTTAAATTTTAAAAAATTTAAGCTCAAGCTCTTCAATGTAATAATTTTTTTTTTATTTATAAATTTAATCTCATTTTTTTAATTAATAATTTTTTTTTTATTTAATGATTTGACTCCTCTTATTTTTTTATTTTAATTAATTAAAAAAAAAAACCGAACCGAACCGGAACCGAACCGTTCGGTTCCGGTTCGGTTTGACTTTCCGGTTCCACTTAAGTGTGGAACCGGAACCGAACCGGATTTAACCGGTTCGGTTCCGGTTCCACACTTGTGGAACCGGAAACCGGCCGGTTCGGTTCGGTTCCGAACCGGAACCGAACCGCCGGCCGGGTCTACTTATTACAAATGGACTCGATCTAACACCTAACAAAGTAGACTTGAAGACAATACCGCCTCAGCAACAAACCTGTTTACCTAAAACATCCACAAACAACAGTATACCGTGAAAAGCATTGAGATTATCAAGTATAACATCAAACATGTAAATCATTTTTCTCCCCCTTAATCTGAACTCTCCTTAAAACGGAGATATCAACAAATCACCAATTACTCCCCCTTTTTGTCACGAAATGACAAAGCATGCATACATCAGGAGAAACAACAAACATATATTAAAACTTACTCCCCCGCACAAACAGGCACATAAATTTATCATAAGAATAAATGGGAAGCAAATAACCAAAAGCAATATCCGTAAGCATGCATTAGGAACAGACAGTAAGCGAAACATTCAAGATAGAATATTTTCATTAAAATACGACAAATGTTTGCAAAACATCTCATAAACAATCAAAAGGGTGAGAGTACATCATCACAGGTTACAAAAAATATGATCCCAAAAATAAACAGACTCCTCCTAACTCAAAGAAAGCCCAGAAAATAAAGCAAAACTACTAGTCATACTCCGAACTGGCAGAAGAACCCTCATCATCAGAAGCCGCATGACAATCCGCAATATGGCGTGCAAACTGAGCTTGCAAGCTACGAACAGTCGTACGGATCTCCGATTGGCCTCCTGAGAGTAGACGAAGCTCGGCCAGGATAGAGGCCTGAGAGTCCAAAATGCGCTGGTAAAAATCTGGAGGAGGACCAGCGGAAGAGGAGGAGGCAGCAGCCGAGGCAGCCGGGGCAGGATCTGGAGCAGGAGCAGGATCAGGAGCAGCCGCTGAAGCAGGAGCACGAGCATGGGCAGGCAGATGAGCAGCTCCCGAAGAGACAGTCTGACGGCCTATGGGCTTGAGCAGAGGAAGAGGGGGATCATGAACAAAGCCAGGGATCAGAGCCGAGATGATACAGCGAATAAGACACCCGTAAGAAAGAGTGTGAGCAACATATGAAGCAGTGCGAATGCGGGTCATCTCTCGAATGATCACACTGAGGATGTCTATGGAAAGTCCTTGCTCTATGGCATAAAGAAAAGCAATCCTGGCAAGAGATTGGGTGTTCACATGCGATTTAGACCAGAGATTGTGGCAGACAATCCGATTGGGCAAACGATAGGAGAGGAGCAAGGTGGCAACAACAATAGTACCCCCGACTAACGGACGATGTTGTCCGGAGGCAACATCTAAAATCAGCTGATCAGAGGGGCCTTCAGTAGGAGGCCAGAGGTACTCGGGAAATGGCACCTCATGGATAGCAAGAACCCGAGATAAGACCGAAGGATCAATGTCCAGGTAAGTGCCCCGAATGTACACAGAGAAGGAAGTGTTGGTAACTACCTCCATGTTGGAGTAAAACTCTTGGACAAGCTGGGGTGAAGGACCAGTGAAACCAGATAAAAGAGGACCCCAACCACGGTTAAGGAGCAGAGGAACAATCCCGGTGTCACGCAACTCATCCTCCAAGACGTTGCGCTCCAAAAACAAGCTACGCTGTGAGAATGATCGTCAAATAACTTGGCAGCAGCAGGACTGCGAAAGCGATCACTTGGGAGAGAGTCGCGATGACGTTTCTTTGAGGCAATTGACTTCTTAGGCATCTAGAACACATAAGAAATGCACAAAATAAGAAACAACCCAAACAGACTATAAAACAGAAGCTGTGGAAACCAAAGGGCGTTCGAACGAAGTTCTTATGGCGTTCGAATGCGATGGCGATGAACAGATGCGAAAACTCCCTCAACAGATACAAATCGCCTCAAATAACCACAACAAACAATAAAAAACTCATCCACATGACTCCATACGCCTTCAATCGAAGAAAAAAAGGCTAAGAACAGAAATGGAATAGAAACCCTAATAACAGATCTGAGAAAGAAACGGAAACAAAAGAAAATTGAAGAAAACCTTACCTTGATGATGGAGTTGAGACCGAAATCAGGGATAGGAAAGCCACACAAACTCAGATCTGACTTGGAAACGAAGGAATTGGATGAGAAATACGAAGAACCATGGTAAAGAAGAGAGAAAAGAACTGTGCGAACACAGAATGCACGAAGACTATTTAAATAGCCCGAAAACGTTCGAACGATAGTCGAACGAGTGTCGAACGCGAGTCTAATGAACGTTCGAACTAAAATTAAAACGAAACACTAACGAAATACGTTCGAACGAAAAGGTAATGTTACACGAACGAAAACAGACACAGTGCATACCAGGAAAAGACCCTACAAACACGGACTGGAAGACACTTCAAGTAAATACAAAGATACCCAGTCAGTATTCAGATGATTATGACATGAAACAATATGCAGCATTTTAAGTTTTGGCTAAATACAACACTTATGCATATGACATAAACACCAAAGCATATAAAGCACTTGCGTGGAAAAATGAAGTGCATAACGAATCAAGGCTTAAGATCTTATTTTATGAGCTGGACACAGCCAAAGAAATCCATCTCTAAACAAACCAAGTACACAAAATAAGTGTTCAAACCCAGCACCACTAGGACCTGAAAATAAGCAACATTGGTTGCATGCTATATTATTTACCCCAGAAATATCATGAGCTCATATTTAATAACTCTTTCGAGTGAAGGGTTTTTGCACTTATCTTTTGAATTTGGCCATTTTGGCTCTTTTGCACTTGAGTCTCATTTTTCTTTTTAAATTTATTTCTTTTTACTTTTGCAAAAGGGGATAGCAAGGTCAACTAGTCAAAGGTCACACTATTGAGCAAACAGGATATGATAGAAAATAGATTGCTATTCCAAGAACTCATACATGCGACCAAGCCTTAATAAAATAAAAACGTGTATGTGAGGTGCAAGCACAGGATATACCAAAGGTTTTTATCACACACACTCATGTATATAGAGCATCAAGAAAAATAAAAGCATATCATACATGCATAATCATATATCCTACATACCAGGATCACATGCATAAGCTTTTCATGCTCTAACAAGCCGTAAAATAAAATATTTTTTGTCTTTTTCATTTTCATTTTTTTTGTATTTTTCAGATTTTAACAAATAAAAATAAAGACACAAACAGGCTTGTAAAACATCCAATGGTACGTGGAGTTGTATCCCGAGTGCAGATCATACTACCGTCCATTCGGAATCGGCTATGAAATTTATGTCCGGGTTTCCATCCTATATACCAAGGGACATGAAACAAAAACAAGACACACACACCCATATGCTGTGAAAACAAAATAAACGTGCAAAAACATAAAACACACGCACACACATGCAATGGGAAAATAAAAATGCATCTTTTAAGCAGAGTTACACCGAAGTGTACTCTCATAATGTCCATCAGGACACACAGAAGAAGATGGAAATTCATCTTGCTTCTTCACCCAAACCTTTCTAGGAACCTCATCCACTTGAGAATTCCTAGTCAACAAAGAAAGTTTCTCACTAAGAAATTGTGTCTGTTTAGTTAGTGCAGAAACTTGAGAAGCTAGATTTGAAGATTCAAATCTAGGCGACATACTCTTAGGCCTTTTCTTTTGCTTGTGCAACATGAAACACTTAGGCCTAATATGTCCAGCCTTGCCACAGTGGTGGCATACATGCACAAACCTCGGATGAGAGCGAGGCTTACCCATAACACCTCTATATTGAGGTTGAGGCACATGATGAGGAACAACATGAGGATAAACATGACTACACACAACAGGTTTCTTACTTAAGTCACGTTTAGCTGCTACAGGCACAGCTTTGGAAGAAGACGCCTTATTAAAGTTAGGCTTAGAAATAATACCTAACATACGGTCCACATTTTTATTTCCACTAGAAAATGCGGACAATTGGGTTCTAGCATCTTCATGTTCGGTCTCTAATATTTGGACTCTATCAACTAGGCATCTATTCCTCTCATCTAGGTCATCAACCATCAAAAGGCTTTGCTCAAATTTAGCTTGAGCTTCATTCTTTTCTAGCGCTACAATTTTCAGCCTTTTACTGACCTCTACATTAGTCTTCTTAATAGCTAAACTCTCATTAAACAGTTCAGCATAAGCAACCTGAAGACTATCCTCATCAACTGACTCACTGTGAGAGGATTCTGAACCAGAATCTCTAACATACTCGTTCCTCTCACCAGTCACACTAGCAGGAAAGGCCATATAATTGCCTTTGTGAGAATCATCACCTTCAGAATCACTAAGGGATGCTGTCATGACTTTCTTGTCTTTAGCCCTAAGGTATGTGGGACACTCAAATCTAACGTGCCAATATCCTTCACATTCATGGCACTGGACACCTCGTGATCTATTATCTATATCCCCTCTAGACTCTCTCCTGCTATGCCTACTCTCTATAGGCTTATTCTCCATATCTCTATCACTGCTATGACCACTCTTCTTAGGTTTAAGAAATTTCTTAAACTTCTTTGTAAACAAGGCCAAATCACGATATGTGAGGGTATCACAATTTAAAGGTTGACTACGTTCCATAGCTAACGGGTCAAGGATCGAGTTCAGACTCTGATACCAATTGAAAATTCGATTTTACACAAGGTCCTGACCCTATGCGGAATTATAAACAATAAGCAGGACAAGTCCTGTTACTGCTACTATGGATAAATTAATAGGCAACAACAATAACAATTAAATAAAATTATGCTGCAAAATATTAAAACAATAGCATGAATTAAAGCAGCAAAATAAATCAAACCACACAAAATTCAACACAATGATTTTGGTGACGAAATGGAAAACTCTTCCGAGTAAAAAAAAACCACTCCGGATATAGGCTACCACCCGAATCCACTATATAGAGAAAAACTTACAGCGATGGTCAAGACCTATGGTGGCAACTCCACCGACTCAAGTACCTCAATACTGCAAGAACTCAAGGCAACTCCTCAAGCCCGCGACCCACGATTTTCTTCAGAACCTCTGAAGTCTTTGAGTAGATTATATCACCAATGACGCCGGAACTCCGACTATCAACTTCCTCATAAAGAACTCTAAAGGATTAGAGAATTTGGGTTAAGTTGTGTTGAAGGTTTAACAAAGAAACATTCACACCATTAATGAAGAAGACAAGTAGATAAGAAGTCTTCAATGGTGGAATCAAAGAGAGTTGAAAGCTTTGAGAGTATTTGGCTCAAGGAAAAAGTGTTTCAACTCTTTCAACTCCTGAGAAAGGCGGCTACATGTTATATTTATATGTAGGGTGAAAAGCTAGGATTTTGCAGGCCAAAAACGCGTTCGAACGCTTACTAGAACGCAACACGAACACGCCCTTTCTGTGAAAACTCGTTCGAACGCCAATCGATCGCACAATGAACGTGAGCTCTCTAGAATGACCTCATTCGAACACACCAAGAACGAGACTCGAACGTTTGCTCTCTGGAATGATCCCGTTCGAACCCAAAGCAAAACGATCCACTAACGCAACACGATCAAACCAAATAACGAACGCAGCACTAACGCTACTCGTTCGAACACTGCAGCGAACTCACCACGAACGAATGTCTGATGCACAGCAGCCAGAAACCAGTCCAATTGCACAAAGATCTTCATGAAAGATTACAACTCAATTGAACTTGTTTTGTCACGGACACATGCCAATAAAAATGGAACTCACAGATATGAAGCTCATGAACTGGAGTGCTGGACCTGTAAGCCTTAAGTTAAATGACATGAAACAAGAGATGGATCTTGGAAGGAACAGGAAGTTGAAGTTTGTAAGTTACAGAATCCACACGCTGGAGTATAAGATATGGCCCAAATTAAATACCTCATACCAAGCTTATTAGAGATCCTCTTGGCAAATGATTGTTGGCGATATGGCTAAAGCTTCACCCACACCCAATCCCCCACTGCAAACTGCTTATCCACTCTATGCTTGTTAGTAATGTTTTGCATCCTGACTTGAGCCCTCTGTAAATTGACCTTGAGCTGTACTAGTACATCATCCATTTCAAGTAGATCATAATCTAAGGCTTCAAGGGAACAATTGCCTCTTGTATACATGGGAATAAAAAAAGTGTTGTGATTAAACACACAAAATAGAGGTGATTGGAGAGAAAACTCTTCTTTTATTACACTAACAAAAGAATTACAAAGCTTACAAATCCAAGCTTTACAAAAAACTCTCACACCACTTTACTCTCTATCTTCACTCACGTTTGGGATTACTGGGATAATGAAACAATGGATTTAGGGCTCCTTATATAACCACCAAAATGTGTGCACTATTGCAACACATTTTGGCAAAGCGTGTTGTCTCACGCTGCATTTGCTGGCAGCCAAAAAGGGCCGAAAGTTGCATGTCTTATGCATGCAACTTTCGGCCACAGTCAACAAATCTCCCCCTCGGTGAAGATTTCCCAAAATCTGAGCCGACCATCAATCATCCAAATCCGGATCCTCAAAAGGATCCTCCCCTGGCTGCATCTGTATGACTGCCTACGTACCCTGAGTTGGGATCAAGCCAATCGTAGTTTTCTAGATCTCCCCACTCTGACTATGTGGAGAGTTTTTTCATCCCGGCTATGGCACGACAGATTTCAAGCTTCTCATTCGGTAAAACCTTCGTGAACATATCGGAACCGTTGTCGTCGGTGTGAATTTTCCTGAGTTCTAACAGCCTTGAGCTCAGGACGTCCCGTATCCAGTGATACCTCACATCGATATGTTTTGACCTCGAATGAAAGATGGAATTTTTACCGAGATAGATAGCGCTCTGGCTATCGCAGTACAAAATGTACTTCTCCTGCTTGAAACCCAATTCCTGGACGAATGTCTTCATCCACATCAATTCCTTGCAAGCCTCTGTCACTGCAATGAATTCTGCCTATGTTGTAGAAAGTGCAACACACCTCTGCAACCTCGACTGCCATGCCACAGCTCATCCTGAGAGAGTAATCAGATACCCCGAAGTAGACTTTCGGGTATCCACATCTCCTGCCATATCTGAATCGGTGTAGCCTATCAACACTGGTTCACTGCTTCCAAAACATAACCTCATTTTGGATGTGCCTCGTAGATACCGCATGATCCATTTGATCGCATTCCAGTGTTCCCGTCCTGGGTTTGACATAAACCGGCTGACCAATCCAACTGCGTGTGCCAAGTCTGGCCTCGTGCACACCATGGCATACATAAGACTTCCCACTGCTGAGGTGTATGGAACCTGTTTCATTTCCTCCTTCCCTGTCTCAGTAGAGGGACTCTGTTGTGTACTCAATCTAAAGTGGGTAGCAAGAGGAGTGCTAACCGCTTTAGCCTTGTCCATCTGGAATCTCTGAAGTACCTTCTCGATGTACTCCTCCTGTGACAAGTATAACTTCTTGGCTTTCCGATCACGGCCGATCCTGATGCCAAGAATCTATTTAGCTGGCCCCAAGTCTTTCATCTCAAAAGACTTACTCAGTTGCTGCTTCAAATTATCAATCCTCGATTGATTTCTGCCAACTATCAACATATCATATACGTACAACAGTAAGATGATAAAGTCATCGTCAGAAAACTTCTGAACGAAAACACAATGGTCTGAAGTGGTCTTCTTGTATCCCTGCTCCCCCATAACTAACTCAAACTTCATGTACCACTGTCTCGGTGCCTGTTTCAACCCGTAGAGGTTTTTCCTGAGTCTGCATACATAGTCCTCTTTCCCGCTGACTCTGAAGCCTTCTGGTTGCTACATGTAAATTTCTTCTTCCAGATCTCCGTGAAGAAATGCGGTCTTGACATCCATCTGCTCAACCTCCAGGTCGAGGCTTGCTGCTAAGCTGAGTACCACTCTGATGGATGACATCTTCACAACTGGAGAGAAGATTTCATCGAAGTCAATGACTTTCCTCTGATTGAATCCCTTGATGACTAGTCTGGCTTTGTATCGGGGTTGTGAAGTGTGCTCATGTTGCTTCACCCTGTACACCCATTTGTTCTTCAAAGCCTTTTTGCCTCTTGGCAATTTCATCAACTCAAAACTGTGATTGTCATGCAAAGATTTCATCTCATCTTGCATGACTTCCTCCCACTTTTCTCTGTCTTCTGTTTCCACAGCCTCCTGGTAGCTCTCGGGTTCTCCCCCATCATTAAGCAGCACATACTCATATGCAGAGTATTTGGTTGAAGGTCGCCTCTCTCTGTCAGACCTTCTCTGTGGAACTGTTGGTGTAGCTTCTGGTACTGGTGGTTGATCATGATCATCATCTCTGGGAGCTTCATCACATGTACCCTCCTGTCTGGGAACCTCATCTTCAACTCGTACTGGCACCGGTGTGTGAGGTTCTGGATTCACATCTCTGTATTGTTGGGGCATTGTCTTCATCTTCTTTCTGATATCTTCTATGGTCTGGTCTTCAACAAAGACAACATCTCGGCTTCTGACAATCTTCTTCTCCACAGGATCATACAGTTTGTAGCCGAAATCATCCTGACCATAGCCAATAAAGACACACTGTCGCGTATTTGCATCAAGCTTGGATCTCTCGTCCTTTGGGATGTGTACAAAAGCTTTGCACCCAAAGACATGCAAGTGTTCATAAGACACTTCTTTACCTGTCCAGGCTTGGTTAGGAACATTACCTTTCAGTGCGACCGCTGGGGACATGTTCAAAACATGTACTGCTGTGTTGAGTGCCTCCCCCCAAAATATCTTCGGCAGCTTGGCTTGTGACAGCAAGCTTCTGACCCTTTCGCACAAGGTTCTGTTCATCATCTCAGCTAGGCCATTCAGCTGAGGTGTCTTCGGAGGTGTCGTTCGATGTCTGATTCCTTGCATCTTGCAGTACTGATCAAACGGACCTCTGTATTCTCCACGTTGTCTGTTCTGATGCATTTGAGTTTCTTGCCGGTTTCTCTCTCCACCAGGGCGTGAAACTCCTTGAACACTCCAAACACTTGGTCTTTTCTCTTCAAGGTGTATGCCCAGATCTTCCTTGAATGATCATCAATGAATGTCACAAAATACAGTGAACCACAAGTGTTCGTGTCTGCATCTGACCGCATACATATGAATGTATGAGATCTAGTACCTCTGATTTCCGTTGAGGTGGGGAGCTCTGGAAGGACACTCTGTTCTGCTTTCCAGCCATGCAGTGTTCACACTTCCGTAAGTGTGAGTTCTTCAATTCGGGAAGAACATTCCGCCTGCGTAGTATCTCCATCCCCGTTTGACTCATGTGACCGAGCTTTTTGTGCCATAGCTCGGCTGCCTCATTACTGTTAACTGTATTTATGCTACTATTGGAAAGCTTAACATGCATCAAATACAGAGTTGAGTCTTTCTTACCTCGTGCCACCACCATTGATCCTTTAGTGAGCTTCCAACATCCGTCACTAAAGGTGCTGCAGAAACCTTCATCATCCAGCTTGCCTGTTGAGATCAGGTTTAACCGGATGTCCGGGATGTGCTTGACTCCCTTCAACACTAGCCTTGTCCTGTTGTCTGTTTCAAGGCATATGTCTCCAATACCGACGGCTTTGGACTGGCCGTCATTCCCCATCCTTACAGCACCGTAGTCCCCTGATGTGTAAGATGAAAAGAAGTCTCTGCGAGATGTGGCGTGTATGGAGGCGCCACTATCTATCACCCAACTGGTCTCGTGGCTGGCAAGATTCACAACATCTTCTTCATATATAATATGGAATTCTTTGGAGGTCTTTTCGGTGGTAGTGGCAACTTTTTCTTGATTAGAGTCGCCATCTCTCATGGACTGCTCGTTCTTCAGTTTGTAGCAATCCCGCTTCATATGGCCTTTCTTTTTGCAGTGATAGCACTCAATATCTCTAGTTATTGATTTCCCCCGGTTCTTGTCTGATTTACCTGGGCCTCGACTTTTACTCCTCCCTATTCTGGTGTTCTTTTCTGTCACTAGAGCTTCTGAGGTTGAGGCTGATGCTGACTCCTGCATTCTCGTCCTCTTTTCTTCCTCGAAGATCCTGGTCTTTGCCATCTCCATAGTGACTTTCCCATCTGCGGCTGAATTGATCACCGTAGATCTGAACGTTTCCCAAGATTCTGGTAACGTATTAAGGAGTATTAAGTCATTTACCTCATCACCGAAGTCTATGCCCAATCCAGACAATTCTTTCATTGTTCCAAGGAAATCGTTGATATGGTCCGCCACAGCTGTACCTTCTTGGTATTTCAACCCCATCATCTTCTTGATGTAGTACATCTTGTTATTTCCAGTCTTTACTCGGAAAAGCTCCTCCAGCTTTCCCCATAAGACACGTGCATTTGTCTCTTCACTGACATGGTTCACGATACTATCATTGATCCACTGACGAATAGTACTGCATGTTTTCTGGTGAAGATTAGCCCACTTATCATCGGACATTCCTTCTGGTTTCTGCTCCAGAAATACCGATCCATCATAGTCCTTCACATACAGAAGGTCTTTCATCATTCCTCTCCATGTGAAATAGTTTGTACTGGTTAACAAAACCATTTTTCCGTTGCCCCCTTCCATCATAAAAATTCTAAGCAGAATTTCAAAAAACGGACCTCACTGTTGCGTCCTGAATGGTCGAAAATGGTGGAAATGACACTTCGTTTGTCAAAATCTGACACAGGGACCAAATTGCAAATTCCAGAAATTACAGGGGTCAAAGTGCAATTTCCAAAAGTTCAGGGCCAAAGTGAAATTACGGAAAAGTTAAGGGACTAAATAGAAATTTCCAAAAAGTTCAGGGACTAAATTGATAATTTCTGAAAGTATAGGGGCTAAATTGTAATTTCCAGAAAGTTCAGGGACCTATCTGAAATTTACCAGGCACCGCTGACGTGGCTGACACGTGGCGCTGACTGGGCTGCTGACTGTGCGCTGACGTGGCGCTGATTGTGCGCTGACTGGGCGTTGACTGGTCGCTGACGTGTCGCCACGTGTATCGTCTTCTTCCTTGGAACGCGCGTGCTGCGCGTGCTGAGACTGGAGGCGCGTGGGGCAGAGCCTGTGAGGCGCGTGCGGCGCGTGACAGCTGTTGGGACCTCCGTTTGGTCGCCGGAAAATACCACCGTGCTCGTCTCGCCGTGAAATGTCTGATGGTATGCTCAAAATCGATTTTCGACAACTTTCGTCGGAACCGACTTTCCGAACCAAAGCTCTGTTACTGAATTTTGGGATCCCTCCGAGTAACCTTAGCTCTGATACCACTTGTTGTGATTAAACACACAAAATAGAGGTGATTGGAGAGAAAACTCTTCTTTTATTACACTAACAAAAGAATTACAAAGCTTACAAATCCAAGCTTTACAAAAAACTCTCACACCACTTTACTCTCTATCTTCACTCACGTTTGGGATTACTGGGATAATGAAACAATGGATTTAGGGCTCCTTATATAACCACCAAAACGTGTGCACTATTGCAACACGTTTTGGCAAAGCGTGTTGTCTCACGCTGCATTTGCTGGCAGCCAAAAAGGGCCGAAAGTTGCATGTCTTATGCATGCAACTTTCGGCCACAGTCAACAAAAAAGAGGTGGACGACCATAGAAAATAGGGCTTTCAGATACATGAGAAAATCTACAATATAACGGAGTTATCACGTCGTCCGTATAATAATCCAATAATTCATTACCACGTTTGCTAAAATATTAAAAAACAACTAAAAATATGGATATTAAATCATACATGTCATTTACTAATTTGTTGATGATATCACGTCACTTATGTCTCCGTTGCACCAAAGAATTACTCCAGTGGCAGATATAGGCCCAAACTAATGTGTTTAGATCAGTTCGGTTTAAAAAAAATTAAATTGTTATCTTTATATCGATTTAAATTTTATAAAAAACAAATTTTATCCATTCCTAATTTGCATAATATCTATTATTCTTACCCATTTTTATTAACCACCAAAAAAAGTTTATTCCTCGGAATATTAGGTTAGTATAAAGAGTAGTGATATTTGATCAATCAAATTATCTCATCAATATAACTTTCTAATTAACCTCATTTATTTTCATAACTGTCTTTATTTAGTACTCTTTTTTTAACAATGTTTAGTTAAGTCAAAAATTGGTCCTACTGCGTTTTTATTTATTTATTTAAGACTCATGAGAAGTTTCACAGAGAAACTATTAAAACGATATGGAGAAACAGCAAATTTCAAAATGATATTTGTTTTCAAGTTAATTAATAAATAGTTTATTGATCCGCGAGTAATATGAAAAGAGCAATGCTATACTCACATATATTTTTCCCTAAAATTTTCCCAACCCTCTTACTGTAGTTACAGTTATAGTGAGAGGGTTGGGAAAATTTGAGGGGAAAGTGTATGTAGGTTTATCATTTTTTATATGAAAAAGGGAAAGAGTCACCTAAGAGAGTAATTATTTAGTGCAATTGAGATATGATTGATGAGATATTACCCACTAATAAATAAATCATATGTGAAATTCAATTCACATTTATTTAATAATTTTTTAATATATTAGTATGCATGACCAATGCTTACGTTGAAAATAACAAGCAAAACGGTGTAATAAACATTGGGCCTATTCGCAAACATTGTGGGCCTTTTAAAGTTTGGACTCTAAACACCGGCCCATCCTTGACTCGTAAAAATTAGAAAAACAAGAGAAGAAGAGCTAGAGGAGTAGTATCAATGAATCGGTCTAGTTATTAGCATATGAGATTTTCTGAAGTGAACAAATGGGATTTGGAGTTTTAAGAAGCATTATTCGACCCCTGTCAAGAACCCTAATCTCGCGAACCCCCATCTCCACGACGCCGTTTTTGTCATCGTCTTCCTTCTTAAAACCGGACTTTCAACTCCTTTCAACCCGCCAATCTCCATGGATCCTTATTTCAAACCATTTCCACAGCCTTACTGACACTCGATTTCCAAAACGGAGACCCGTTGATAAGCCTCGTCGCAAAAGAGCCAGCTTGCGACCTCCAGGTAAATTATTCAGTTAAGCTTTTAATTTATATTTTGACTTAATAATGAATATACTAATATGTTTTTTAATAAATGGTTTGCAGGGCCTTATGCTTGGGTACAGTACACGCCAGGGCAGCCGATTAGTCCCAATAATCCCAATGAAGGGAGCGTCAAAAGAAGAAACGAGAAGAAGCGTATGAGGCAGCGCCGCGCTTTTATTTTGGTGCGTTCTTTCCCAATTTTACTTGTAAATGATTTTATACGCTTACAAAACATCCTTATGTTAAATTGATATTCCATTTTTGTATAAAGACATTGTTGCCCACTTTCTCAATGAGCTGGCCATAAGATTCCAATTTTGCTTTCCAAGTGCTAGTGTGCTACCTTATAGCATAGTTGTTAAGGCTCCTGGGGCCTAGACGCAAGGCGCAAGATGTGCATGCCCCATCGAAATGAGGCACATGGCTCAACCCCACATTTTTTTAGCTTTTACATTAATTTATCAATTGGAATAATTCATATAAATTGTATTTAATAAATTATCTTATAAGTTTCAACTAAATAAATAAAATTAACAATCATATCACATGGTTTTTTATTATTTCACGTTTTAGTTTTCTTTCTTATCTATATTAATTTATCAATTGGAATGAGGCGTTAGTGAGGCCAGTATTGTTAAATGAGCAAAGCGTACTAAGACGCAAAGGGTCATTGGGTCCAGTGTTATTAAAGGCGCCAGGCGCACTAAGACTCAACGGCCCTGGAGTCTAGGCGCTGGCCTGAAGGTGCAAGGCACGCGCTTGTTGAATGTAAGGCGCAAAAATGCTACAAAATGTGTAAAAATGCATAGAAAAATAATATATAAGTTTGTATCAAACTATCAATTAACAATAAATGATTTTTAACTATTATTTTGAGAGTTCCAATCCAAAGTTTCATATATAAATCACAAATTCATATACAAAAGCAAGAGTTCCATATCCAATCTTCATCTAAATCACCAGTTCATATTCAAAAGTAAAAGAGTTACATATCCAAAACTAAAGAGTTCATCAAAATTATAGAATTTCAACTTCCAATCAAAAAGCACATCGTCCTGCCTGTAGTAAATAACAACAGGCTGCTGTTATAACAACAGTAGCAGTCTGCTGCTATGGTTCTGCTGTTGTGGTTCTGCCATCCTATTGTTGTAATTTACAACAGCAAGCAGGCTGCTGCTGTTGTAATAACAGCATCAACACCTATAAAAAAGTAGCAACTTAGTAAAAAAATAAAACATAAGAAAAAACATAAGAAAAAATTAACAAATATAACATATTTCCTTATATTCACTTGGGAGATTGTCAACAATGGAGATTAGAGGCTGTGGAGATCTGAGTGAGAGATGGGGCTTGGGTGGTTTGGCTCGTGAGGGAGATTGTGAGTGAGCTTTAGGTTTAAGAGAAAAAATCAGGTGGTTTTCAGAGGAGTATTAAAATCGGCATTTTAGGTTTTTTGGCTTCTTAAATAGTGAGATTTTGAGTGCTTTGCACTGGGTTTTGGGTGATTTGGGTTAATTTTTAGGTGATTTTGGTCTGATTTTGGGTGAACTAGATCAAAGATATAAATGGATTTTTCCAGGTGCCTTAGGCGCGCCTTTTTTGAAGGCCTCAGTCGCGCGCCTCGATGCTTAGGAGCACTTGATGCACGTCGCCTCGCCTTGGCCTCCTCTAGGCGCAGGGGCCATCGCCTGCATATAGGCGCGCTTTTAACAACACTGATTGGGCCTAGACGCACGCCTGTTGAAGGTCAGACGCAAATTTCCAAAAAAATAATAAGTATCCAATCAACTAAAACTAAGAGAAATCATTGAAAATATATAAAAAAACAATTACAATAATAAAAATATTGATAGTACAAATTAATGTGTTTGTCGAAATTTAAAGTCCACAATGAAATCTATCTTAATTTATTAAAGAAATGTTATATAAAATTTAAAGTCCACAATGAAATCTATCTTAATATATTAAAGAAATGTTATATAAAATTTAAAGTCCATCACAAAATCTATCTTAATTTATTAAAGAAATGTTATACAATTTGATTTCGAGTTGGATGGGTCAATTCAGGTAGGGGTTTTCTCACACATTTTTATGAGGCCTGCCTAAGTGTATCTCAAAAGCGCGCGCTTGATGACGGTCGCCTGGCGTGACCCTTTATGAGGTGTAATGGTTTGAGCCTGAGCTTGAGGCGCATCTTTGACAATTATGAGTGAGGCGTTGTATTTCTAGGTAAATTGACCATGATACTTTATTTTTTGCGTGTCAGACAAATGCTAATATCAAACACAAAAGCTAGTATTAAGCTTTTTTGTTGTTCTCTTTCAGAATTTTCCTCTATCATTCACACTTGATTTATGTGAAGGGGAGAGGCTCTTTGAAATTACTTTGATCTTAGGTTGTTACTTGTGAAAATATTGCTGCAACTGTCTTTAAATCTTACGACACTTTTCTACCTTTTTTGTTAATTTTTTTTAAAAAAATTCTGTTGAAATTAAATTGAAGGATTACAATTTACAAATGTTGTCTGGCTGGTTGTTTTTTGTTTTCCAGTAGATGCACAGTAATGCACTTTAATACAGAAAATATTTTCACATTAATTTTGTGAAAACATGATATTTGTCCAATAGTGCCATCCGATCGTATGGATCCCATGTGAAAGCTAAATGCTCCATTCATAGTTTCCTTTAGCAGGAATGTAATTGTATGGAAGTTACTTGTCTTAAATAGGCTTATGGTCTCGAATCCAAAGATATCGGTTCTCTCATCCTTTGGAAGCTTTTCATTTTCATTGAAAATAATGTAAAAAAAAAAAGTAAGATGATTTATTCTGAAATCGGGGTGTCTTAATTGTTTTTGTACTCTTCAGTAACATCTTCACTGTTTGCTCATCATGCTGGACTCATAATTAGTTTTCTCTTCCATATTGTGCTGAGTCTAAGTGTATTAGAATTTGAGGAGGAAACAAAATCTTTCTGGCTGAGTTGCATATTACCTAAATAGCGAGGCTTATCTCCTTGACCTTGAGACAATGCTAACTGGATTTTAAACCTGTTCAGTCAGAGGCAAAGAAGCGGAAAGCTCAGTTGCAGGAGGCTAACAGAAAGAAAAGAATTCAGAGGGTAGAGCGCAAGATGGCTGCAGTGGCAAGGGAAAGAGCATGGGCTGAAAGACTGGCAGAGCTGCAGCGTCTTGAGAAAGAGAAGAATAAATCCATGGCTTGAAATTTTCCTCCTTTTTTCGACGACATCTGCAGTTGTAATGCAGGTTGACTTTTGATATTTGATTTTAGCCCAAATTTCAGTTTTTTAAGATTAATGTTTTTGCTAGAAACCTTATAAAATACTGGTGATACTGTGCAGTTTCTGAAGCACATGTTTCACTTCCGATGATCTATGGTGAGCATAATTTCTAACAGTTTGGAAACCCTAGTCGTCACTCGTGAGCATAGATTGTTTGTGATTTTATTCGGTTCTTAGTGGAATTGAAGAGTTGCCATATTAACTTGTAAACTTTGTGTTTTTTTTTAAAGATACAACAGTGAAATAACAAGGCAATGAACAACAGAGCACATTTGGACTCACTCTTCTTATATCTGACATTGGTAGATATGTTCTTGAAACTAGATTGGTAGATATGATTGATACTAGGAATACCGACCAAGCAAATTGTGACAGCATGGAGTTTATCTTAACTTTTTTTTTTTGAAATCGTTGGAAATCTCGCCTCCAAATCACCCCTTCCGGACTTAAGCGGAGGTAAAATCTCCGGTTGTCTCAAGCTCTTATAAGAAACGCACTCCATGTATTCGAACTTTGGACCTCAAGAACCTTACACCATCAAGGGGATTTATCTTTAATTCATTTGAGAGATTTGCATCTCATGTTGAATGTCTACTTGAACCGCACTTGTAAAGTTCATACATGAAGGAAGATATTGGAGAGATTGCACGAGTTAAATATTTTATGTGCTCAATCACCCATTAGAAGCAGAAAAGCATAAGTTTGATGGAAATTCGTCTGAATAGGTAGATATTTGATGTTTTGAATGCCTCCAGTGTTGTTTAATGTAATCGTGGACCTTTTTGCTTAGTCGGGTCCGACCCAATTTTAAAAATGGTGATATTTGACCCTAAATCCCATCACAAATTTTGAAATATGAAAAAGTTATACAATGTTGGGGAAGATTTTTTGACCATTGGATTAAAATAAGCGTGCAGACCTCACCTTCAATTTCTGGGTTCCTAATTTTTTTCATTGCTCACTTTTCATTGAATTATTGTTGTCTTTTCTCATTTCTTTATCCTATATGATAATTTCACCCCGGTGGGTGTGAACTAGCGAAAATTATATAATGTTTCGGGTGTATATGTCATCTCTCTCACAATAGTTGGGTCCTATAATTTTCGGATGTATATGTCATCTCTCTCACAATAGTTGGGTCCCACACAATTGTGGGACTCATTTATTGTGAGAGAGATGACATATACATCCGAAACATGATATACTATCTAGTTCAGACTCACTTATGGTCTCAAATTTTATTTTGATATACCCTATAAATAACTAATACTCAAGACCTCAAATTTTTATTATTATAATATTGTCATTATTAGAGGTCTTAAAACATAAAAATAACATTGGCCCCGATGATATTAGACTCGGTGTGAACTAATAATTACAATAAAAAATTAAAAGATATTTAAATTAAAGAAAGTAATATGCCTAACTTAACCTAAATGTTAAATTAAAAATTGAGAGTTGCCTTAAGGAGGAAGAAAATAACTTATCCCTCCACTTTCCTATAATACTGTGTCCAAATTCGGAGGAAGTGGCTAATGGAGCAGTCCTCTTTCCATCACCAACCGTAAATCGGAGGAAGTGGCCTAATGGAGAAAATGCACACTCCACTTTCTGTAATCACTTTTATTTAGTATTGGGCTTGAGTCGGTTTCAAATTAAACTTGTCTCAGAAATCTATAGATTTATCTCAATCCGAAAATTAATTAAAGATTAAGAATTATTATTATTTTTTGGAATCGTTGGAAACTCTGTCACTAAACTATCCATTTCGGGTTTAAACGGAACATGTAAAACCTCTAGTTGTCCCAGATTCTTACAAAAAAAAAAACACTCTCTGAATTCGAACCCATGACCTCAATGTGAGATCTTGAACTCTACACCACTAAACAGCGCCTTTGAGGACAAGATTAAGAATTATCTTAAACTTATATTCATATATTAAGATTAATTCTCTACTCTTTGGATTCGAATAAAATTATGTGTAGCGATCTGCGATCCTAAAGAAGTCCAAAGCAATTATTTATGAGGCATCTTCTTTATACGTTGCAGTTACTTCAAAAGGCAACTGATCACCTAATCGATGAGGTACTGCAGATGCCAAGATGATATTGGACAAGCTTGGATCGATCTCCTTACAGTGATTGCCATGGGACAAAAATTGTACGATAGATCCACCAACTCAATATTATTATTGAAAGGATAAAGTGAAGCATGTGGCCTTCTGTTTGATCAAATCACCACTCACCTGCAGGCCAGGCCACGGTGCCTTTGCCAGCAACTCGCAAACACCACAAACGTTGTTGTCAAATCAAACAAAATATTTTAATGGATGGAGACCACAGTTAAATTCCAAGTTATCCCCACGTCCACTTGCATTCAATCTCCCATTAAAGGACTTAGAAAACGGGGCCCAAAGATCCATACTGCTATTGCTATATATACTTGCCATGTGAAAAAAATAGATAGTGACACCAGAACTAACAAGACATTAAAAAAAGAACCCCATATGTAAAGGAATCCTTCTCTTAGCTTTTAATTACTTTACATGTAATGGAAACTAATGCATGCTACCTCATCATGGATATGTCCTCTGATGGACCAAGATCTAACGGTGATTGCAGCGATTCATGACTTTGATTGGCAGCTTCTTCTTCATCTTGACTGTTGGAAAATAAACAATGTCGTCGTTTTCAGCTACCCATCTGAAGAAATTAATAGGAATATCAAATACAGAATGGTCAATTAACTTGACTAACTTTATAGGATCCATTCACTAATATTAAGCAAAAAGGTCATTACTCATAAGTAGTGACAAGATGATGAAGGAAGATTGCTATTTCGAGCCGAGATAATTCTAAACCAGGACACAGTCGCTGACCCCCACCAAAAGGTGTAAAGTTATTATTATTAATAGAAGCTCCCACTATCTGCAAATCAACAAAAGAAAGAAACATGTAACTAATTAATAATGATAACTTTCGTTTCTGACAATTGACTTGAGAGAATTTTTATTTTTATTTTTTTTGCATTTCATGTGTCAAAACCATTGCATGTTACCTCCCATCTCCATGGATCAAACTGGTAAGGGTTATCATAATTTTCTTCATCCATGTGAACAGATATAAATGATGTAAGGACACACCATCCTCGTGGTATCAAATGCCCTGCAAATTATCCATATACAATTACAACCAAGCAAGCATGTGATCATATATTCATCAGGGAAAAAAAGATGAAGAAGAAGAACTCCACGTACACATTAATTAAATTCTCTCTTTTATAGGCAATGTTAGTAAACAAACCTTTGATTTCCACTTCTTTGAGAGCTTTCCTCCAAACCCCATTAATGATATTTGCCATTCTAAGAGTTTCATTGATCACCTAGAGTTGATAATTAAAACAACATACATGAGTTTATAGCTATAATATTTATGCTATATATATATAATAAATATAATATTTGTAAGTTATTCAATATTCGAATCGAACTCACATTTTGAGTAAAGGGCAAAGAAATGTAGTCATTCCAACAATAATCATCACATGACTCGACCTTCTGCCTCTTCAATTCCATGTTCTCTTCCTATTCATGATGACGTACTTTTAGAACCAAATCTTATAAGAGAGAATATATATGTAGCTATTTCAAGTGTTAAAAATCTTTAATAATTTGTTAGAAGAATACGACAAGGGTTTTTTTCTGAATAAACTGAAAATAATAAATGGCAAGTGACATACATGCCCATAAATGATTTTCTCTCTCCTCCTTTATCCTCCGTCTCTTGTGTAATTTATTAGATCATCATCACCATCATCATCATTAATGACTGTATATTACTTAAAAAGAAAATGGGTTTCTTTGTTAATTAAAGGAGTGAATTTGACGACCAAGAAAGACAAAGAATTTTAAGAAGATGATAGAATAAGTGATTTGTTAAAGAAAACACAACCAATCTCGAGGTTGAAAGAGAAACTCCTCTATCTCTCCATCAATATTCACTTTCTTTCTCACTTAGATGTAAGAGATATCAAATGGCTTCAAGTCTTCAACTATAAAAGTCAAGGACAGTTATTGAGCTTTAGCTGTGTTAAATAAGCAAGTAGACATGCATAGGAAAAAAGTTTAAGTGGCAACCACGACATTAACAGACTTCTTGATAATGGGGAGTGCTTTGGCTCTAATTCGGTAGAAAATCTACCATACAACGGAGATATTACGTCATTTACAATAATCCAATAATATATTATCACGCGTGTTAAAATATTAAAAAAATAACTAAAAATATAGATATTAAATCATACATGTTATTTACTAATTTATTGATGATATCACGTCATTCATGTTTTTATTACACTAAAGAATTACTCCTAATTCTTCAACCTTTTTATTACCAAATATACCCTAAGATATAGAGTTACAACTTTACATTTTCTATCATCCGGAACTTGAGAATGATGATGATCTAACTAACTTATTGAGAGAGAAAAGGGTTTGAAAAGGAAATTGAAATCATGTTATCGACATTTATGTCATTTTGTCCTCATTTATAGTAGGAATATAATTAAATTTCAGTTGGTTAAAATAGGGTTTGCAAAAAATCTTCAATTCAAAAGGATCATAATAATTTTGATAAATTATTTGAAACAATTTTTTTTTTTTGGGTAGAAATTCAAGATGAATTTTGTCTCAATTATAAAATTCAGTAACAATTAGACATTTTCTTCTTCACGATTACATTTATTTCTTTTTAAATACAAATTAATATAATAACATTTTCGACTGATAAAAAAGAATAAAAAGGCAACAACAGAAACTGATAATAATACGACAAAAAATCGACACCACTTATAAGACAGCAAATGATCGCAAATCGCACTGACACTGAATTAACAGGTGGTCCTAACCTAGCAGCCGTCCAATCTTAATCACACGGCCAGAAAATGTCTTATTATTATTATTAGTATTCAAGCAACTTGGGTCTTCACACAAACTCTCAATCTCAATCGTGCTTGCATTCGTGCGTCTAACGAAAGGGGCTTATCAACAAAAGTCAAACACTTTAGCGGACATTTTATGGCCGCAGAGAAGAAGATGATCCTAACCGTTGGATCAAAAAGCAAATGTCTCAAATCACATGTTGTTATTGTAATATAATAACTAATAACTGACACGTACCGTAAGTTGCTTAAGAGCGAGAGGGTTGTCACTTAGGAATTTGACAACGAGTGTCATTGCCGTGGGCATAGTCTCTTCCCCTGGGATCATCATCTCGATTATATTACCACTGATGAAATCCAACGATAAAGATTGCTTCTCATTTGCTTCATCATTATCACGTAACAGCACGTCTACTACATCTTTAGCTACACCCTTTTCATCTGATTGCTCCTCCATATCCACTTTTCTCTCTTCTACAATCTTTCTCACCATCGTTAACAATCTCTCTTTAGCCTGCATGAACAAGCAACTGTAAGAGTAGTTAATTTTAAAACCCTAATTAAGGCTCATGAGGTAATGTGTGAACTTCTTTTTCCGCATAGTTACCTTCAAAGATTTATATAATCTCGTTCCTGGAAATTTAATTGGCAAGCAAATTAAACCCTTGAGGAATTCTTCAAAATCTTTCTTGAGAAAGTTTAGATCTTCACCAGGACCAATGCTCATCAATACTTTTACCAACACTTCAAACGTTATCTGAGATATATACAAAAAATAATAATTAATTTTATGAGCATATACAATCAAGCAAAGGTGTTTATATATAGGTTAATTAATTAATCAAGGGTTATTTACAACTTTTGAAAAATAATAATTAGGTACTGTGAGTATTAATAAATAATAATTTATTATTTTTCTATCAAAAATCTTAAATGACGGTTTTCAGCTGTTATATTTAAACACTAATTAAGGTAATGCCCAACTAAAAATTTGACAAAAAATTAGTAAAATGTCAAATTTTGTATAACTTTACTAGTAGAATGTTAGTTTTGCTATAACTTTAGTAATAGAATGGAGTTTATTAATACTCACAGTACTTAATTAATTGTTATTTCATAATAAATTTAGTAGTAAAATGTAAATTATTCTCAACTAATTAACGTCTTAGATATGAAGAGACCTTTTTAGTTTCTTCTTGGACGTAAATAAGACGGGTGCCTTTGGTCCAAGAGGCCAAGGTGAGAATCACAGAAGTTTCAATGTGTTTTGTGATAGTAGCTTTGAGTTGTGGTGATCTGAGGAAGCCGGCAATGAGTGCATGCAATCTCTTTTGAAGGGTTCCATTCATTTGAAGAATTGAGAATTTTCCAAGAAGTTCTCTTATTGATTTGGGATAAGAAGGGACAAAAATGTTGCCATGGTTTTGCAAAACCACTTTGTTCACTTCGGGATCTGTGGACACGATAATGGGTGTCCCCAAGATGTGTGTTTTGAACACCTTTCCATACCTGAGGCAAAAATAAAGTTGATTAATTAATTTTGTCTTTTGTTTTTGTTTTTACAGTTTACATTAATTGAAGTAAGAGATGAAGATGGTGGGTACAAAATGAAAAGGAAATGGTCATCTTCTCTTTGGAAAGCTGAGAGAGTAGCAGTAGCATTAGCTAGGGCTGTGGATACAGCAGGGTACGTTTTACTTGCTTTCAATTCTTGCAACTGCTCTTTTTCTCTCTATGTTTTGTTATTAATTAATGCCATTTCATAATTATAGGACAAGGATTAGACTGAATCAATATTCATGTTTTTTTTTTCCAATTTTTTTACTTAATAACCATTAATTCAATGCTTAGCACTTAATACTTATCCCTAGTTTATATGTCAAAACACATACGTAGTTGATCTAGAATGAGTTCACAATTACTTAAAGGTGATTAATTAATTAATTATATGATAATTGATAAACTTCCTTAATATTTAATAATAAGGTCTTCATCACTCACACTCAAATGAAATGTACATCAAACTGTAAACCGTTCAGCAAAAGGGAATCATATCCTTTGGGAAAGAGGCTTTTATTTTTTTAATCCCAATAATCATTGAAAACAGATCGTTGTTTAACATCATCAATACATCATTTGATGGACTAGTGACAGAATCATAAAAAAGAAATGTTAAATTAGGGATAATTAGAAGATCGGCAAAACTTGCTAATAATATATTAAGCCTAAAAAGCTAACAAAATCAATTAAATCATGAAGATAAACGCTTTGTCTATATATTGTTTCTACAAGTTTTTTTTTTTTAAAAAAAAAAAAAATTCCTAAACCAAATTTGGCATCAATTTATTCAAGTTTGGTTATAATAACTAGGGTTTTTTTAAAAAAATAAATAAATCCAACTAAATGGTTTAATTAGCTACGTGTTTCCTTTGAGGAGTAAGTGATTAGAAGTAATTATTTATTTAAACTAGGCATTGATGATAATAAATCTATAAACTAGCTAAACAGTCATTATCATCATCATGACAATGAAATAAACATCTAGAGATGAACTCTAGATTTTTCACTAAGGGTTTTTTCATCAGATAAGAACAAGATTATGGAGCAATTTCAATTAAAGAGACAAAAACTTTTGAAGAAGTTATACAAGTGAGCAGAAGAGGGAAAGAAGATGGTTAGCAAGAAATTAAAATAAGTAAAAATAATGAAGCATCACCATGGCCATGCATGAAAGGCAGAAATTAATTTGAGTAGTAGTAGTAGTAGATGTGAAGAAAAGCTTACAGAGATTTGCGTTTGTCCATGAAGCTAACAGGGCGAGAAGTGTAACCAGAAGCAATGAAATCTAGAGTTTCTCCAATAAAAGGCCAACCCAAATTGCCTTTTGGAACTCCACTGCTACTCTTATTCTCCATTTCCCTCTTCTTCTTTCTATACCAAAACCAACCAATAATTATAATACCCATCAAAATCCAAATCCATCCCATCATCATAGCTTAGCTAGCTAGCACTCACAAAACCAGCTACTTTTTTTTTGTTAGTTTCTCAGTCCATGCAGCTTTATAATTTCGTGGGAGGGAGTGGGGAGAGAGTCAATAGAGGAAAGGAAGGAAGGAACTTCTCTTAATTTGTTCTTGGATGAAGAATTGAAATTGAATGAGCTTTTGGTATAGATATCTATCTGGCTAGGGTGGGAGATTCGGAAGATCTAGAGCTTTACCACTGTCATTAAATGAGGTGGCCATATTGGGTGCACCAAATGCGCCACGCATCTTCATTTTGTCTTCATTTCATTTAGATAGGTCCACAGTCCACTCTCCCATTTATTAGAATGTGTGTGTATATATATTTGATGTGGTTTTTTTAATTTAGTTTTTTGATTAAAAATTTTGATATAATTTTTGAATTATTGATCTCATGCATTTAATAGTATATATGTCAAAATTTTGTTGAAATAGTCTTGCATCAAAATTTAGAATTGATCGCTAAATTAATTGTCAGTATTTATCTAATATGAGTTTTATATAAATTTCACTTATATTCTATATAATGTTTAGTACAAATTCAATTTAGTACTGGAACCTAATTCAGTAGCTTAACACACATATGGGTTGTGTTCCATGCCTAGAATTAATGTTGGATACATCAATAACAATGTGCTAATTTGATTCTTTTTAATAGATTAGTATTTTGTGGCACCAAATTCTACGGAAGCTCAAAATAACACAAAAAGTTCATTTAAAAAAGAAAAAAAAAACAGGCTTAACAAAATTTCCTAAGTGCAAATCTCGGCGAAATGTCTAGGGGCAATCACTCAACAAAAGTTGGGGCATTTTTCTACAAAAAAAAAAAAAAAAAATGCCTAGCAAAAGGGTCATAATCAACAAAAAGAAAATAGGGAGTTTCCCCTACAAAATTACATGAAGGAAAATCTTAGTGAAATATATGGGTGTAATCGAACTGAGTCGGGTGATTGTTCGAATTCAGTTCGATAAACATTTATATATATAGGCTTGAGTTCGAATAAAAATTTATATGAGTTGTTCGAGTTGAGATTTGTTAAGAAAATATTAGGATCGAACTCGACTCGAACTTGATTATTAAATGAGTTAAGCTCTACATGAGTTCGAGCTTGGCTTGAGCTTAAATTTTAAAAATTTGGTTTTTAGATTTTTTATTTATTTATCTTCAAATTTTTAAAAAAAAAATCCCTACAAAATTCAATTATTTGACACACACATAAAATAATATCGAATCAAGTTGTATCTATATTATCAAGTTGAATCTATTTCGAATAGTATTTGTGAGTAAAAAAATGAGTCGAGTCGAATTTTTGCGAGTTGATATCATTTAATAATTGACCTATTATTTTCAAATTTGAGTATAGCTTATTTATTAAATGAATAGATCTCAAATCAAACCAAATACGAGTCGAGTTTGAACTGTTGTATGTGAATGACTCAAGACATAGGGCATTTTCCTACAAAAATTGCCTAAAAGAATGAATCAACAATAAGGCATAGGGCATTTCTTCACACAATTGCTTGAGGGCAGGCACGTATCAACCAAGAAGTCCTATGGCGTTTTTCTAAAAAACGCCTATGGGCCAAGTATCAACAAAATGCCTAAAGTCAAGACTAAAACGTCTACGAAAAGTCTCAACAAGGAAAAATGTTCCAAGGAAAAATGCCCAAGGACAAGTTTCCACAAAACGCCTTAGGTCATTTTCTACAAGAAATGCACGAGGGCCAATTCCTTGAAAATCATTTTAAGGGAAAACAAAATGTCCAAGGAGGAGTTTTGACAAAACGCTTTAGGGCCAATTCATTAGAAGACACTGTGAGGAAAAGTGTCTTCGGGCAAATATTAATATACATAAATGCTTAAGGATAAATCTCTTCGGGCAAATATTAATATTAATATTAAAAATTGTGACATATACATATAGGCATATAGCATAACTTTTTTTTGTGTGTTGATTTTGTAAATAAGAAAGAGAGATATAGAAGCAGCAGCCAAAGTCATGCAACAACTATTATATCTTTTGATATAGAATTTAATGAGTTTATAATACAGTACTTATAAATTAAATTATAATCTGGATCAATATTTTCTTCCAAACTTCACATTGAAAGCTTGCTTACGCTTACACATCTGATATAGGGAAAAGAAAACAAACAAGAAAAAATAAAGATGAGAGGTCTAGTCAAACGACAGTGGAGGATTGTGAAGTGAGCACGTGTATAAGGGAAGCCCACGGGTCAAGAAGGAGGGGCGGCGAAATTGTCAGCAGCCAAGACTACAACGTCTTGTTTCTCTTTTGCATTATTATTATTATTATTATTGTAGTATATTGGAACAACAAACCAAAACCCTATCGTCCTGTCTTCATCATTCTTCAGAACTCCCCTCCCCACATCCCACAGTCACCAACACTAACTCTCTCTTTCTCTCTCCACTATCCATCATTTACTTTCTCTCTCTTTCATGCACAATATTACATTACAGCAAGCTTCTCTGTATTTGCATATATATATATATATACCAATACCATCTTTTGATGTCACTGTTACTGTTGTGAGACATGACCCCAAGTCTCACCCACCAGCAATTTTAACAGTTCTTTCTCTGCTAATTTTATGTATTATTTATCAAATGATTGGACTCCATGCACCCTTTGACGATTTAAAATCCTTTCTTCTTCTTCTTCTTTTTTTTTTTATTATCATTTTTACTGTTATTATTTAATTTAATGTTATGTTATTATGTTCAATTCAATTTTAAATCTTAATCATAATTATATATATATCACATATCATAAGAGGATAATAAAAAAGAGACAATGTGAGATAAAATCAAGGAGAGAATCTTGTCAGCATTTGACATGTTTGCAGTAGAAGCAAGTTGTCCCATTCTTGCATGTGAATGTTAACTAGGTGAGGTTGTGTAAGACTTGACCCATGCCGTGCGTTGACCACTTTCCCCCCCTTTTTTACAGGAGTAATGAAACATGCAATCGCTGTTTTTAAAAAAAAAAAAAAAAAAAAAAAAAAAACATTTTAGTGATGCATGCACATGCCTAATCAATGGAAAAATCTTCATTTTCGTTTGGATC
>SKCR01049236.1:0-75927 GCA_019454045.1 Zanthoxylum bungeanum
CAATAGTCGACGCTAAATGAAGACATTTAGCGTCGAAGAATAATCGACGCTAAATGTAAGACATTTAACGTCGAATAATAATGGACGCTAAATGTCTTTCATTTAGCGTCGATTATTATTCGACGCTAAATGTCTTCATTTACCGTCGACTATAGTATTTCGACGCTAAATGTCTACCATTAAAAATAATAATTAAAAACAAATTTATCATAGTTATACTATTAATCATTACGTTAATATTTCAACCATATCTAAAGAGTAATTAAAATCAACAACCATGCATTATAATCCATAAAATTATTCATCAATCATAAAATACTGTAACTTCATAATTAATCACTATTATCGTCGGTATTTGAGGATTCGTGACTGGAATCGAAGTCATCTTCAGTGTCAAATTGTTCTTCACTTGCTACTTCAACGCTCACTTCAGAATGAGGAATTAGCTCAACGTCTGTACTAGCTCGAGTTAATGTGATATTTTCAGGAACGTTGACAGTTGGTCCAAAAAATATATGTTCAGGAACTTCAAAATTGCCGGAGACTTCTTGTGTTTCATCTGATATGTCAACTCTATCTTTCTCCTGCGTGTCCCAAATGGCCCTATGTTGTAACTTTTCTACCACCATCCATCCAGTTCCTAACTTAGGATCAGGTATATATATCACTGAACGTGCTTGCGTACAAAAAATGTATGGATCATTCTGGTACCAACAACGTTGAACATTAATTGACGTGAGATGATTACTAACTTGAATTCTCCTCTTTCTGGCATTTGTGTCAAACCACTTACATTGGAATAGCACAATATGTCGTCTGGGTCGATATATCAACTCAATGACCGATTGCAATACACCGTAGAAGTCAATTACATCTGAGCCGTGTTCTCTTTGGACTACAATTCCATAATTTTGAGTCACATGAGTAACATCTCGCTGTTCGGTATGAAATCTAACTCCGTTGACAATACATCCACTGTACTCATAAGCCTGCTTTTGAGGCCCATAAGCCAAAGAAACCAACGAGGATTGCGAGTCCAATTGATCATTTTGCACTTGATTAATAATCTGACAATGAAATATATGTGTTAATATAACAAACTGAAATGTCTAATGTTAGGATCAAAATAAATATAAAATATTCTAACTTACAGTTGTCTCAAACCATTTAGGAAATTCTTTTTTGTGGGTTTCATCAACATTATGGTCACCATCATATTGTAGCATTGTTAGATGTTGCCTACAATAAATTATCACGGTTAATGTATGGAAAAAATACAGTAATGTTGCACCCGAAAAACTTACGTTAAATACGGTTGCACTTCATCACAATTAATCAATATAAACCAATGCGCACGTTGAACTTCCTGAAGGGTTAGTAATTTGACACCTACTGCCCCAAATGGTCTGTAATTTTGACGGAACACTGTGATCTCTTGGTTATTACTTGCATCTCCATCATAGTTTCGTGGCCGACGATTAAAATGAGTTTCAATATTCTGCATGTACATCGAACAAAATGTTATTGCTTCACTTATTATAACAGCTTCAGCTATTGAACCTTCAGGGCGTGCCTTGTTTTTCACATATTATTTGTAATCTCCCAAAGCTCTGCAGATATGACAACAAGTTTGCATTAAGACTAAATTCTATGCACATAAAAACGGTTACAAATTTTCTTATATAAAACTATATATATATATATATAGTACCTCTCAATGGGATACATCCATCTGTAATGGACAGGACCTCCCTTTCTAGCTTCAGCCGGTAAATGCACAGCCAGATGTACCATGACATCAAAGAAAGTGGGTGGCAAAATTCGCTCCCGCTTGCATAGGATTATCACGATTCCTCGCTCAAGGTCGTTAATAACAGATGTGCTTAATGTCCTCTGACATAATTGTTTAAAAAAGCCACATAGATCAAGTACGACGTCGCATATATTCGGAGGGAGATAAGGTCGAATGCCAACAGGAAGGAGAATCTCGAGCAGCACATGACAATCGTGACTCTTTAATCCCATTATTGTATCATCTCTGACCTAACGCCCAATATTGGATGCATAATTATCAGGGAATTTAACCATTTTCAGCCAATCACAGAATGATTTTCTCTCTGATTGATTGAGCATAACTAGCAGGAGGCTTAATAAAACCTCGAGAGGCGACTTGTAAATGCAATTCACTGCGAATTCTAAGATCTTGTAGGTCCAATCTAGCATTTACAGTGTCTTTGTCTTACCCGGAATATTGAATAGTGTACCCACTAAACTCTAACAAATATTTTTCTCTTTATGCATTACATCCAAATTATGTCGCAAACTCAGAGTCCCACAATATTCTAACTCAAAGAAAATACTCTTTCCTGTCCAATTCAACTCTTCAGGTAACCGTTTTCGATTTTTATCTCTATTATTAGGATGTTTACCTGGTGTGCTGTCTTTGAGATGTTGATGTTGGCAAAGTATGTCAAATGCAGACAATCGACTGGGCTTACTCTGAGGTTCATGTTGCCCGTTAAATAATTTACTCATCCGCCAAGGATGACTCGACTCAAGAAATCTCATGTGCCATGTGTATCCGATTTTATTCCGTAATCGTTGCGAAGGTGTATGACCCGCACAAATTGGACATGCCATGTATCCCTTAGTGCTCCATCCAGATAATGAACCATAGGCTGTAAAATTATTAATGGTCCATAATAATGAGACATGCATCTGAAAATACTGCTCTGAATTTGCATCATAGGTATGCACACCCACATTCCATAATGTTTGTAACTCCTCGATCAATGGTCTCAAGTAAATATTTATATCCTTACCAGGGGAACGTGGACCAGGGATAAGCAATGACATAAACATGAACGGATCCTTCATACATTTCCATGGAGGTAAGTTATATGGAATGACAATAACGGGCCAGATGCTATAAGAGTTTTACATATTCCCAAATGGGTTAAAACCATCAGAGGCAAGACCTAACCTGACATTACGGGGGTCCTTAGCGAAACGGGGGTACATGTCATCAAATTCCTTCCATTCGGTTCCGTGGATGTCTAAGTATGCCATCCGCACCGATCCTCTTTTCATGATGCCACATCATATCAGTCGTTGTGTGTCGTGACATGAACAATCTCTGCAGCCTGGGCGTTAAAGGGAAATATCACAATATCTTTTGAGGCATTTTCTTCCCCATACCACGGACTTTGTACCGACTTTCACCACATATCGGACAATGTTCAAGTGATTCATACTCGGCACGAAATAATACACAATCAAACTTACAAGCATGAATGGATTCATACCTCATTCCCAGATCACGCAACATTTTCTTTGCCTCGTAGTACGACTTAGGCAATTCGCTTCCAACCGGTAACATTTGGGCCAGTAACTCTAACATCATATCGATACTTTTGTTGGTCATTCTGTTACTCACTTTAATGTGTAATAATTTCACAACGAAATTCAAGATCGACATTCCGGCACCTTCGAATGGAATTTTTTTTTGCCTCATCAAGTAGTTCACTAAATAAATTTTGATCATTTCCACTTAACACTGACATGTCACCACTAACACTATGACCAAGTTGTGGACCTTGTAAGTCATGCAAAATATCGGTGATATCATCGTTTTCAGGTTGATTGTAACTACTGCTCCCTTCGCCGACATCAAAAAACCGTGACTGAGAATGATATTGCTCACCGTGATAAATCCACGTACGGTAAGTTGGTGATATTCCTGGCATGTATAAATGATTATGAACTTCATCTAACCGCTTCCTTTTCCTATTCAAACAATTTGCACATGGACAACGAACACGACCTTCTGCATCAATGTGTTGCTTTGCGACTTCCATAAACTCAGACACTCCATTACGATATTCAACACTCAATCTATCCAGAGAGCTCATCCAATTTCTATCCATTTCAACAGAATACCTAAATATAATAATATAATTATTAGATATCATTTTACAGTAATCAACATTACTAATTCAGTAATACTTTATTTAAGCATATATATATATATTTGGTTGATAAATTAAATAGTTTACAAAAAAATTATATTTTATTAATTAATATACTTACTCTACATATATGAATCATAAATCACTAACAAACAACATATAAACAACATATATAATCATAAAAATTGAAAATAATAAAGAAATATGAAAGAAGAATTACCTTATCGGAAATTGATTACAATTTTATTGAAAATTTTTAGGAAAGATGTGAGGCTGTAGAGGAGAAATTCTCAGATTTCAGAGGATGAAAATGAAGAGAATGAGAGAAAAAACAGAGGGGGAGAAGGGCTGGTGGCAATCTGCATTTTAATCTATTTTTAGCGTCGAATTTGAATATTCGACGCTAATTGTTGCCGTTTTTAGCGTCGAAACTGTTTTTCCGACGCTAAATATCAAAAAATTAGCGTCGAATTTAATTTAGACCCGAAAGAATCAAGGATTTGTCGGTGGAAACTTCATAAACCTTTAGCGACGATATATGTTCGACGCTAAAAGTATATTTGTGGCGTCGACTCCGTTTTTTGACGCTAAAAGTGTAATATTTGGCGCCAAAAATTATTGCAATAATAGAATTATTCAGCGTCGAATATTATTCGACGCTAAAGTACTGATTTTAGCGTCGAAAAATGGTTTCGACGCTAAAACATTAATATTCTACATCGAAGTTTTATTCCGTCGCTAAAAATATGACATATAGCGTCGAAAATGATTTTCGACGCTAAAACTCACTTTTAGCGTCGAATACTGTTTCGACGCTAAATATTTGGACGCTAAAAGCCATAATTCTTGTAGTGATAATGAATGAAATTTCCTAGGTAGCACAGCGTTATTGACGTTTTTCGATATTTGTTGTCACAAATATTTTATTAGCCTTGTTACTTTTTAATTTTAATAACATATTGAGGAGATAGTATAAATTACCTTATTTGATTCAAATAGCCATAGAATCATGAATTTCAACTTTAACTAAAAATACTACACACAATTTCATTAAGAATCTTGGGTGAAGATCTAATAGTTTATAATAAGCAATGAGCAACGTCAGTTTACAATGAGCAATGAACAACTATGGCTGAAATTATCAATCATATCATAATACTTTATTATTATGCAATTAGCAACGTCAAAACATTAACACTAATGAACAAGAAACACAAAGATATTCATTATATTTTACATTTAACTGGTAATTATAAAGCTAATTTGGAATCCAACCTCTTGAAGAAACAACGTCCAAGCGTCTACAGATATGCTATTTGTGAAGTAAAAGGGTGAAATGTCATAAATAATTTTTGTTTAATTTAATATTTGATATTTATTTCATCTAATTATTGCTCTTAATTTTTATTAAGGATAAATTTGATTTTATACATGTGGATATGATTCTCCATATGTGAGTTTGGTTATTTTCATACTTTAAAGGATAATGAATTATGGAGAATTGATGATGAATAAAAAAAATAATCTTGTCTATTCACTCTAAAAAATTATAAATCAAATAAAAAAAGTAATTGCTTATTTTCAATCAATTCTCCATGAAAATTATAAACCAACACTATTATTAAAAAACCAAAAAATAAAAATAAAAATTGGTGATGAGTACTTGTAATTTCATGCAAGAATTAATCCGAAATAATGGACATTTTGGAAGCGAGTTTGAGTTTGAGTTGATACATAAAAGTCAAAAAAACATTTAATGAACAAATGATTTTTCAGATTTTTTTTAAAAAAAAAAAAACAAAATGATGGCTTTTTTTATTTTTTATTTTTTATTTTTAAATTTTTCATGAAAAAAGATGTTCAAATCTTTAAGGTGGATTAGATATGGTACCAGATTAGATATGGTATCAAAATGAGATGTTAATATTTATATCTGAAATGTTAATATTTTATATTTTGGACTGTTTAATTTATAGTTATAAAAAATTTATTTTTATTGTGCCTTAATATATAGGGCCCGTTTGGATCTTTTTTCATACGAAAATTTTGACTGTATTATATAAAAGATGATAATATCTGTATCTGATCAATTCAATTAAAAATATAGATAATTATCTAATTATCGGCACTAACCGTACTGCCACCCGTCCCATAAATAAATATTAAATAGTGCGAGTTTTAGGCTCAGTTTCACACTTTTACTTGATGGCTATAAAACAAAGTCAACTGATAATTGGGCTTGTAAGATCCCATATGAATGTGTTGTATGGCCCAGCTAAATGATGGAATAAGAAGGGTAAATCAAAATCAGTATAAGTTGTTTATTTAATTGTAGGAATTATAATCGGAATAAAAGAATATTATCATTAATGTGTTTACTTTGTCATTCTAATAATCATAATGAATTGTCAATAAATTACAAAAATACTCTTAATTATAATTACATAATAATTTATTACTTATTATTTATTAATTATTAATAATTAATAATTTATTAAATTACTAAATATTAATTTATTCTTTTATTAAATTATTATTTTATTAAATATTAAATATTATTTTATTATTAATTATTGAATAATTTTATTAATTATTTTTAAATTAAGTATTAATTAATTATTACTTTATTAATTTATTAACTAATAATTAATATATTAAATTATTAAATATTAAATTATTATTTCCATGAAATATTAAATATTATTTTATTATTAATTATTGATTAATTTTATTTTTATATTTTTTATAAATTAATATTAATTAATTATTAATTTAATAATTAATTACTTTATGGGTAATTTTATAATTTACCATAAAAAAATGAAAATGAGAATCTCATTCCCATGCGATGGTGGAAATATGATTTTCATTCTTCATTCCTTATTTTAAATAAAACTCATATATTCATTCTCATTTCTATTTTAATTTTTAATAAATATACACTTCTTTCATTCTCCATTCTCCATTCTCCATTCTCAATTCTCAATTCTCATTCCATAATACAGGAATAAGAAAACAAAGAAATGAAAGTGGAATGAAGTGTGAGATGTTCATATTTCACAGAGCCAAAGGCCAAAAAAGAGTATCTTTCGTTGAGAGTATTGTGTACGATGTACCGTAGGAGATTCAACGGTGAAGGACATGTTTTGGCAACTGGCCAGCCAATTGTGGCTATTTACAACGTCAAATATGTCACGAGAGCACATGAAAAAAGTTAAATTAATTCAACAAAATATTATTGTTTTAATAAATGCCAGTTAGTGAGCTTAATAATGTATTGTTTGTTACTCTTTGACATTTTTTTTTTGAATCGTTGAAAATTCCGTCATCAAATTAATTTTTTTCAGATTTAAGTGGATGAGGTAAAATCCCGTCTATCTCAGGCTCTTACAAGAAACGCACTCTCTGAATTCGAATCCAAGACTTGAAGATGAGATCCTAAGTCCTATATCACCAAATCACACCCTTTTAGGGACTACTCTTGTAATCAAGAATTTAAATCCAGATGTGATAAACTTATTTAACAACTAACCAGTAAGTCAGTAACGTTATTTATAAAAAAACTCAAAAACAAAATTCAATTCAGTATATACTCAAAGATGTAATTTAGATAATAAATTATGAACACGTGGTCTTTGTGAGCTACAAACATCCAGTAGTTAATAGCAACAAGCCATCAACAAAAGGCCCCCGTAACAGCACAAGGCCTTTGTTCTACTCTTACAAACCAACTGTCACAGGTCCCCACAGCTCCAAGGGGGAAAATTCCTTCAAGAAGATCAAATCAGACAACATTGACACATAATAAGGGTGTGTTTGATAGAGAGTATTGTCAGATAATATAAGTTAACTTATAAGTTATGAAACAAATGTTAAAAATATAAACTAGCATAAAAAAATAACATGATTTTGTGAGCGTTAACTTACCCGTTTGGTAGAGCGTTAAAACAGTATGTTGGTCATCGCTCAAGGGAGGGAATTGAATTAAAACAAAGAAACCTTTTAAGTATTATTGTAATATCCCAGGTTTTCGGAACAGTTTTGGAAAGTTCTGGGTTCGAAGTTTAGGTCTCAGAACGAGACGATATTGAGGAATAAGAGTTTAAATGTTAGATAATAGGTTGAAATATTTTATATGGAAATTTATTGCATCGGAAATCGCTTAGTTCGGAAGAATCGATTAAGCGAAATGCGTATATTTTTTTTATTCGAAGAAAGTTTGTTGTATCGGCTATAAAAATGGCAAATGAACTCGGATTGACTGATTCTTAATCCATTGGAAAGGTATTTCGAAAACGAACAATTTTTGTGTTGAGCACTTTTCGAAATTTACACAAGAAGGGTCTCCCACTGTTAGAGGCTTATTTGCAATTTCGTAGAGGCTTATTTGTAATTTCGTAAAAATTATCTTTATATACTCATTAGTTTCTGAAAATTTGAAAAGGATCAAAGTTATCAAGATGTCCCAACTCAACCCCATATCATCATTTTGCCGTGAGAGAGATTTGAGGAAATCGGTTGGCGTTTGGCCACTGGCGATCGCTGCATCGGTGGGGAGAGGACCGGTCAGCCATCTTGCATCCTTTGGTGGCCGGGAGCAGCGCCAGAAATGCCGAAAATAGTGGTTAATGAGAGAGAAACGTGCACACTTGGGTGTTCCGATCCCGGCTCATCGCTTCAATCCACGTTTCAAGCTAATAATCAAATCGAAGCCCTCGAAAAGTACTACAAGATGGTGGTGCCGATTTCTCAAATCTGCGCTTGGTTGCACATAAAACTAGGGAAAATAGATGGTGAACAGTAGCATATGTTTGAACAGTAGCTCTGATTCAAATTTCATCGATTCCTACGTGTTCGTGGGAGCATAGGAAGTCCACTGGTACCCTCAGAATTTCGATAAGACCTCCCGGTAAAAATTTGATATTTTCAAGTTTCTCGTTTTGTATTCGGATACTTCCAGTAGCGTCGTAGAGTAATATTTTGACATGTTTTGAATTAGATAAGCTAGAATTTATTGAATTTGTATTATTGGTATAACTCAGGTGAAATCAGAATGAACTGGATCGATCCGGTAGGATTAGCGAATTTTCAGTGAAATCAAATTTCACGCGAATCTGTGTTTTGATGATCGTAATGATGGGTATGAGTCAATTATGATGATATGATGATGTTTAGATGGTTCCGGATAGTTTCAAAGGGTTTATGATCCTTCTGTAGCGTTTTATACAATTTTTACAGAAGATTTTCTGAAAATGCGTAATTCGAGGATTTAAGTTATCTGGTAGTTCTGAAATAATATTGTAGGAGCGAAGCTGGATTTTCCGCTATGCCTATGACGTCAGCGACCACGGTATTGTTGAGCTCGCACCTCATATAGAGTTCGGATAATCCCACGGGGAACTAACCGGAGAATAAATTAGTCGCCACCCAGTATAAGACATTGTGAATTATTTAAGGCTGCACACCCATTGCAAGGTCGAACCTTAGACTCATTTTGGTTCAGAATAGTCTCTTATTGATGTCAGTTTAATACCAAAGTTCAAAATAGGATCATCATATCTTATACTAGAAAGAAATCAAGCACAATAATTTATATCCAACATAACAATCATTACACATTCATTAATTACAGTGAACAAAGATAATTAAATTCGATTAGAGAGAGTCAAATACAGTCTGATGTAAATCTTTATGTCAGGCTGGACTTGCTATGTGGTTCAAAAAGCATATGGACGCAGGGTCATTTTTCACAAATCGATCACAACATCACCAAAGAAAACGATTATGATAATAATAACAGATAATGATAAATAATAGATGTTTAAGCATAAAAGAAACAAAACGTAAGCTCGAAGTCTTGCACGTCTATTTCCATGTGGTACGTGAAATTGTATCTTGAGTGCAAAATATAATGTCATCCATTCGGAATCGGTTATGGAATTTATGCCCGGGTTTCCATCTTATACACCATAGAAAAAAAAAGACAGCTAGGTGTAGCTAGTTAAACGATCGGACTTACTGTGTGCGATGAATACATGTCCGGCTGGAAATACATATGTCCGGTCGGATATGCGGTATCACTCAAAATAGTGAACTGATGATGCGAAATTCAAATATTAAGTGCCCTCAGATTGTACCTCAAGCGGTACCTGTCTCTCAGAATACTTCTGCAAGTCAAAGAAATAGTTTGGTCTTGTACTGGAGTACTGTGGTTGTGGCTCTTGAAGTTACGTTTGAAGGTCTGGAAAAAAGTAACAGTTGAAGGTTGGGATGTTTGGTTCCCTGAAAGTATCTATCAGTTCCTCTGATTCTCCAAAAAATGATTCAAAATGTCTAGGGTCTAAAAGTCTCTTCTTATTTTCCATTGAACATGAGCTTCTCTTTCATAGAGTTTAGGTTTTGGTTTAACGAGGAAAGCCTTCTTTGATAAGGGAATCTCTTATTTTAGTAAAAGACACTTAAGGAAGTTATTTTTTTTAAAAAAGAAAACGATTTTTTTTTATAGGATTTGAGCTTTAAAAAGAAATAGATCGTATCTCTATGCAAAACTGGAAATCGAGATACATTTGGCCAAACATTGATGTATATCCGACCGGACATGGCTAAAATATGTCCGGTCAGACATATACGACATCTGGCCATGGGTATTTTTAGGAATTGATCTCCCGCGAGGCGGAAGCGTCTTAGGCACCGGGATCGACCTTGAAATTTTTTTATGCTCTTCCCTCCTTATTTTCGTTCCTGCCCAGCCTTATTTGCCTCGTTTTGATTTTGTTTTTGATGATTTTAACAGTCCCCGAACAACAGCTGACCGGTAGCTAAAATCCGGACTGTTTTGCACACAGCACACACGCACACGACACACATTAAACAACCTTCCTAAAGAACACCCTAAATGCAGCCCATAGTGTCCGCAAAATAAATGCAATAAACCACAACAAAACAAGCCTTAAACCGGTGGTGAAAGTGGCGACAGTGAGCAGATTTTTCTGCTCACTGTCGAGTGGTGTAGGAAAGGGATGAATAGGATTTTGTGTCAAGTTCCAAAGGGTCTTCCGTGTAATGAATCGCAACCAACTAAAGGAAGAGTGGGCTTCACTCACCAAACAAATCTTTAAA
Organism: Zanthoxylum bungeanum; assembly: GCA_019454045.1. NCBI lineage: Eukaryota > Viridiplantae > Streptophyta > Magnoliopsida > Sapindales > Rutaceae > Zanthoxylum > Zanthoxylum bungeanum. The sequence continues at coordinate 11,088 of SKCR01049236.1, forward strand.
CACTTTAGAGATTAAAATTGTCACACACAAATTTTCTTCTTTCTTTTTCTTTCAACACTTGAGAGAGAACCAATAACAAAGATGGTTAGGATTAGGAAAATATGATTAGTGTAAAAAGGAAAATCATTTTCTTAAAAAAAATAAACAAAATCTTTCCCTTCATATTGTAGATTTCGGCCATAAGGCCCAAATAAATGGCAATATTTTATTTTTTAAATGCATTCATTAAGACATAAACATGTTGCCAAAAAGAGTTATTGTAACTTCCATTTTTTTAAATATAAATTTAAAATCATAATTTAAAATCCATTTGCTTCCAAAAATAATTATAAAAATAATTACAAGATATTATAACATTAAATGATTATCTTATAATCATTTATATCAAATAAAAATCTTATATTAAAATTAATATAAGTTTAATGTGTGACATTTATCATTAACCAGTTATGAATAAACCGTTCATTAGAGAATCAATGATACTTAAGGTAAAAATAATTAGAGGGGTATAACAGACATTTTGACCCGGCTTTAATTATGAGATACTCGTGAAGGGTCATTTCATTTGTAATTACTTCATTGATGGATAACGACGTAGTTCGGCTTATATTATATAATTATGGCAATGAGACTGCAGCCTTAGGCTTTTAGTGAAATAACCTAAAGTTAATATTTATGAATATTTAATTAGAGAGTTTAATTAACATTACGAGATTATTGAATTTCAGAACTATAGGTGTTGATCCCAACATTAAAGAACCTGAGATGAAACCATAGATCCACCTAGGTGAAAGATCTACAACACAGGTTCTACGTAAGTCGAATAGAATATCAAGGAATTCTGACAGACTATTTTTAACGTCTGATGCGAGCCTTCATGGTCTCCTCTTGGAGAAAACGATTCGACTATGTATAAAAAGGCGATATTGGATGTTGATTCGAGAAAATAGCAGGAATCAATGAAATCTGAAATGAATTCTATGTATGATAATCAAGTCTCTGACCTTGTTGAACTTCCTGAATGAGTAAAACCTATTAGTTGTAAATGAGTTTATAAAAGGAAGCGAGAGCCCAATGGAAAGGTGGAAACTTTCAAGGCCCGACTGGTAGCGAAAGGTTACACTCAACGTCACGGGATTGACTATGAGGAAACCTTTTCACCAGTAGCCATGCTAAAATCTATTATGATTCTTTTAGCAATTGCATATCACAATTATGAGATATGTCAGATGGATGTGAAAGCCACGTTCCTAAATGGATTCCTCGGGGAGGATATCTATATGAAACAACCAGAAGGTTTTGTATCCAGTGAGACTTCAAACTTGGTTTGTAAGCTCAATAAATTTATTTATAGACTTAAACAGACATCCTGGAGCTAGAATCGTCATTTTGATGAGATAATTAGATTATCTGAATTCATCAAGAACAATGAAGAACCATGTGTTTATAAGAAAGTTAATGGAAGCATGATAATATTCCTTATTTTATATGTAAACGATATCCTTATCATTGGGAATGATATAAGATTGATGCAAAGTGCGAAAGCCTACCTTTGCAAGAACTTCTCCATGAAAGATATGGGTGAAGCTTCATATATACTAGGTATAAAGCTCTTTCAAGATAGATTAAGGAAGGTTATATGGTTGTCGCAATCCACATACATAGATGAAATGTTAGAAAGATATGGTTTTACCAATTGCAAGGTAGTAAATGTACCTTTTCGATACGACATACATCTTTCGAAGAAAATAGCACCTCAGACTGAGGAAAAGAGAGTTAGAATATCTAACTTGCCATATACTTCTTGTATTGGAAGCATTATGTATGTTATTCTATTTACAAGACCTGATATCAGTTTCAGTGTTAGTGTTACTAGCCGATATCAATCTTATCTGGGTAATGATCATTGAAAAATCGTGAAACATATCATAAAATATCTTAAGGGTACTAAGGATATGTTTCTCATATATGAAGAAGATGAGCTACAAGTTAAGATTTATATAGACTCCGACTTCTCGGGAGATCCAGATGATGGAAAGTCTGCATCTAGATACATATTTACCATTAATGGCGATACAGTTATTTGGCGATGTTAAAAGTAAGGCTCAACATATGATTCCAACATTGAGGCGAAATTTATAACGGCTTCAGAAGCTACTAAAAAAGCTGTTTGGATTAGAAATTTTTTCACAGAACTTGGGCATTGTGCCTAGTATTGCGTATCGGATCTCACTATACTGTGATAATAGTGGAGCCATTGATCAGGCTAATAAGCCGAGAGCGCATTCCAAATGTAAACATGTGGAAATGAAATATCGCATGATTAGAGAAATCGTTGAACGAAAAGACATAGTATTCGTGAAGGTTCAAGGACAAGACAACATAGCAGACCCGCTTATTAAGGCCTTACATCCTAAGTTATTCGATAAACATGTGGAGGAGATGAGACTTCGGTACCATCCGGATTGACACCAAGCCAGTTGTTGGAGTTGGTGCATGGAGCGCCAATCCAAATAATATATTGTACATTAAATTTTATTATTTATTAATAAAATAACTATATTTTCATTTCAACCATGTTAATGGTAATTTATGTCATAATGCATATCAGATTGATATATAAATATGTTGAGAATGATATCAACTTTAGAATAGTCATGTAGTAATAATGGATGCTGGGTGGTCCGAAATTGGGATAATATTACTATTATAAACTATTCTTGAAGTAAAAATTCATAGTCGTTGATTTTGGAATACAGTCGAATTCCTATAATCTAGAAGACTAGCACATGTCGTATATTGGAATTGGAGTTCCAATGATTTAACCCGATGTACCATGAGCAAGGGAAGCTCGTATAAATATGTGGGTATTCGTTGGAGCGAATAATGAATGACTCACAAGTTATTCCTAATAGTTGAAAGTACACACTGTTGGTTTCTATTAAGGTCCCAAGATCAATAATAAGCATGAATCAAGTGCGAATACACATCGAAGAAGTTGCGGAATACTCACATCGATCGGTTGAGCAACGCGGCAAGCAACGAAACTCCATTTTCTGCCTTGGACTGCATTCGGCAGTGAACAGAATTTCCTCACTGTTTTGGCTTCGTTTTTGGTCCTTCGTCAAGCTCCAAGCTTCGTCGAATGGTTCCCGGCTCATGGGTGGACTTCTCTATCACCTTCACATGTCTCGTAAGTGTGCTAGCACTTGTGATTTTGCCACAAAATCACACTCTTTGCTTCCCTCAATGCTTACGGTTTTTGTTGAAAACCAGTAAGTTTTTTGGATCCCCTTGGGCGTGAGATGAGAGAGATGAGAGGACGAGAGAATTCAATTTGGTTGTTCCAAATTTTTGTATTAAATACACACATTTGAATTTCAAATGCATTTCACTTGAATTTGGCTTTTAAAAGTCAAACCATTAAAGCCCCAACCACTCACATCACTCAATCCATCAAGTTGTCAAGTCACATCACTCAAAGTGACTTATGATTTGACGCTTGATGCGACAAGCAATTTGACGCTTGATTTGACGTGTCGCACTCGAATTCGAAATGCGAATGCGCTCGCAAATAATCTCGGGCTCGGATTCGCTAATTCCAAATTAACGAATTTTCCGTTGCGTCGTAATTAAATGATTACGCCTAGCGAAATCACTATTCACGTCGCTAACAAATTAATTCTAAATTAATTCGTTCGCCCGAATTAAAATCTAATTTCAATTCCGCGTCGAAATCCAATTTCCTTTAATATATTAAATATATTAATTAATCGATTAATTCCAAATTAATCGTTATCTATCTTTTATTGATATTTTATCCCAGATAAAATATCTCGGCAATTAATCCCAAATTAATTTTCTCTCTCTTCTAATTAATCCCAGATTAATTTAGAGTGCGAGTCATACGTCATCGGTGAATCTTTGGGAAGCGACCCATGAGATCCCCGGATATGTTGGTAGTAAATTCGGTCGTCGAACTATCCGAACACGTAAGTACCTCGTACTACGTTTATACCGATTTACAAGACAAGGTTGGCCTCTAGCAAAGCTCCATGCCTACCCAATTCTCCGGATCATCCTTACAGGAATAAAGGATCTGTATCAGGCGTAATATACGTAGTATTGCGTATTTCTGTCCAGTATCGAATGATCATGTGCTAGGCCTGGGGCTGGAATTGTGTCTGCCTCATACGAAGCACATGTCGGATGTCTGGTAACTAGTCTCTATAATCGGATAAACATGACCTTGTCATTTTATTCCGATAGCTGTAATATTTAAGAGAACCAGTCCCGTATCCTACGTGACCATCATCTCCATATGACTGGAGTGACACTTCCATCTTGACATCACACCCAACACACTACGATTCTCAATATACCCAGTATTGGCGTACACAGAACATGTTAAAGCCATGGACGACCGCAACCAAAGTATATTGATTGTCGCAAGTATTAGCGGTGTAAGTCTCAGGTTAAGACCAAATACACCTACCCTGATTTCGGACTTCCATAGACACATAATCATACTACCAATGGAATTCCGAGGGGGTCTATCCAGAGCGAAGCTGTTTCCCGTACCATCGGTGAAACACAACCTCCTATTACACTTGTATGAGTATCCTATACCCAAATATATGAGAACTATGTCGTTGTGCCCTCACAACACGCACAAGTGTAATACTAGTCTTTTACGTATTTATCGATGTCCAATCTCGATAATACTCTGACTAGGGATATTTAATGATTTATCCTTCGTGGACTGATACTGTCTCATATCATTCTCCGTCCAGGAACAAATCATAGGGACCTCCTATCATTTACATATCTAGGTGATCTAATCACAAATGATAAGAGTGCAATCTCATTTGTCACATAGTTAATTTGTACAACAACACCATGATCTGTACAAATAGTGACGCTAATGGGTCATAATTGTCCAACACACACCACAGTCAATATGAATCTCCTCGAGTTGAGTAGTATATGTAATCTCTTGACTATAGGATAATATTGATTTTGTGTTCGATCCTCCACACTTTGATGCCATATATATCAGAGATCTTTCATAGTCTGACCGCTAGATGTTCGATGGGTGTGAACCGATGGACTCGTTAATCAAGTGTGTATCAAGATATGATTTGTCAGCTCGTATATGCACCATAAGGAGTTAAGGTATCCATGTAAGTAAGTCACGAATCTTAAGACCTTGGCCAAAGCGATCACTTAGGGTTGATCACATATATCAGAAATATTATTCTGATTAGTTGTAAGGAATCGTAGACATGTCGACAATATGAGATGTGTGCCTTGGAAACTTGATGGGGTAATTTATATTTCCTAAGAACAACTTGGATAGCCTACAATGGAGGGATTGTTAAACATATATGATGACATCGACTTGTATAATTCAGAAATGTCATTCGTGTTCTTCACAAATTCGAAAGTGGTCGAATTGCGTACATATGAGCTAAGATTATATGACGAACGTTTCTGAACTTAGAGAGTCCCACAATATGAAGTGTATTCGTTGAGCACTTGGGTAACCGATAATGTTTGATAATAAATAATATTTGATATTATAATTATCAATTAAAATAATTAAGTGTCATTGGATAACATTAATTATTTATTTTGACCCAATTGGATTAATCCAAAATCACACAAGGCTTTGTTGTAATTTTATAATACAATTAGAGGATATTTTGGTAATTATAAAATTTGTAATAATAGGTGTATTTGGCTTGATTAAATTTTATTAAATCAAAGTGGTAGATAATAAACTAATAAAATTGGTTAAACTTTATCTAGATTTAATTGGATTAAATCAAAGTGGTAGACAATGAACTAATCAAATTGGTTAAACTTTATCTAGATTTAATTAGATTAAATCAAAGTGATAGACAATGAACTAATCATATGGTTACATTTTATCTAGATTTAATTAAATTAAATCAAAGTGGTAGACAAAGGTGATTAGTCACACCTAATTATACATAATTGGACAAATTAGATTAAGCTCACCTAAAAGTTGATTAAATTTTTTTTAAAAATTGCATATGCTTCACTATAAAAGGCAAATTTGAGCAAGTTTTTAGGCAAACAAACATTAAGACAAAACATAAGAAAAAATTAGCCTAAAGAAGTGTTTAGAGAAGTTTTGAAAGTTCTCTACATTTTTCAACAAGGATTAGAAGATTAGATCTTTATTTCAAGTTTACTAGATAAGTTTGATCTTCTCTAATAAGATAAGTTTTTGTGTTTGATACATAATGATATAGCTTGAATTTGAAATTAGGCTAATAAATTTGTTTATATATGCTTTGGAAGCATAAACAAAATATGCTTGTAATTGGGTAAAAAATATTCATGTTAGACATGAACTTAAAATTTGAGTTTGAAACTCTAGATTAAAGCTTGAAGCTATGGCTGCCATTCTAGAATCACTCGACCACCTTTGAGTAGCCTAGAATTGTTCATGAGTCACTTCATTGTGGGATTCTAATTTGGTTTGTGTTTTTTATTCAAAATTTATGCATGTTCGTATTTGAAAAAATATGATTTTATTATTTAACATATATTGATATTGGTTTTGATGTTAAAAATTAATTTTTGGGTGTTTAAAAGTATTTAGAAAGGATCAGAAGTAAATTGGGTGAAAATCCCAATTTAAATCAGCTTTCTGGATTTTCAGAGAGCTGATGTTTAATGGAAGTATTTTGAAAAAAAAAACAATGAGCTGAGCGCTACAGTGTGCATGCACACTATAGTGCGTACAGTACGTGAGCGCACTGAGTATTTTGAAAAAAAAAACAATGAGCTGAGCGCTACAGTGTGCATGCACACTATAGTGCGTATAGTACGTGAGCGCACTGTAGCGCGCACAGTGCGAGCACGACCTACGCGCACGCTGAATTTTGTTTACTTTCATTTTTGAGCTTTCGGACTCCGATTCGGCCCCCAATATTTTTCTATACACTCTTAATGGAATATAGTATTCTATTAAATTATTTAAAAATACACCCATACTTTATATCTATGGGTTAGACCCCTTTCCGTTGTGCGAGACACTGATCCGACCCTAAGGGTCCCACATCCGCCCTAGTAATATTGTATTATAAGACATGTCGATACCTCTTTTAAACTTGAATATTATACTAGCATTAAGGGACTATTTTGAACCCAAACAGGTTTAAGGTCAGACCTTATGAGGGGTGTAGTGCCGCCTAAATCATTCTTGGTGTCTTATATGCACCTTCATTCTCCAGTTAGTTCCATATGGGATATCTGTACTCTCTACAGACTGCGAGCCCAACAATATTGTGGTCGCCAACATCATAGGCATAGAAGTAAACCATGTTTCGCTGCTATAAATGCTTTATTCAAGTCTGTGTAATCCATACACACTTTCACTTTTCATTATTTTTCTGCACCACCATCGCATTAGACACCCATTGTGGATATCTTACTTCCCTTGTGAAGTCAACATTTAATAATTTGTCAACTTCTTCGGAAATGATCTTATTTCTTTCCGGAGAAAAACTTCTCTGTTTCTGCACCACAAGTTTTACTTCTTTATTGACTGTCAATCTGTGGCAAGCCAAGTTCGGATCAATGTATGACATATCTTCATGTGTCCAAGCAAACACGTCTGTATTCTTTAAATGAAACTTCATTAGTTCCTCTTTTTCTGACTCTACCAACTCTGACCCAACGTAAACCATCTTATCATAGAAAGTCAGATCCAACGATTGAGACTCTAATGCTTCAATGGTTAGGGCTTTGTACTCGTTATCATATGCGAACCATTTTGGAGTGGGGTCCTATAATTGCTACTTATCCTTTTTCTAGGGCATTTATTCTTCCAAGATGTTATTCCATTTGTCCCTCTCTCTGTTCTGTACCGGGTGGATGGTTAGAACATAACATTACCTAGCTGTTTACTAATCTTCTTTTATGTCAAATGTCTCATTCCCGTCAAAATTAACACACCTTATCACTTGGTTAAAGTGAATAGGATAACCTCTATACCGTGAATCCATTGTCTTCCAACTATACGTCTAAATGCACTATCTTCTAACATGCACATGCAAAGAAATTATGCCTTTTGCATTTAGCCTTGTCCCTTCAAAAGAGATTAGTGGTGCATGACAAAGACGTAGATCTTACTACTTCAGCTTCATTTTTCTGAATGTTTACTCAAATAAGATGTCAACACTCCTTCCACATATTGGGACGGTTGTGGAACCCCTAGGATCGGATCGATGCCTCACGCAGCGGAAGTGGGTCTAACTCATGGATATCTAGTATGGGTGTATTTTAAATAATTTATGTAAAAATAAATTCCGTTTTGAGTTCGTAGGATAAAACGGGGACCAAAAAAGAGTCCGGAAACTCCGAAATGGAGAAAATGAAGTTTCAGTATGTATTAGCTCTACGCATCGTGACGCGAAAGCTTGGGCGTCGAGATGCTCCAAAGTGGGAGAGCAACTGCGAGTGCTGAATGTCTTGGCGTCGTGACGCGGAAGGGTGTGCATCGCGATGCTCATATGTCTGATTCTCGATGTCGCGACGCTAAGAGATCAGAGTCATGATACTGCCATAGGCAGTGAGCATTTTCTACTTCAAACCAATACTAAACACTTCCATTTTTCTCCTAATACTTCAAATACATCTAAAATCCAATTTTAGCATCATAACCACCATCAACACATGTGATACAACTAGCATATATTTATTCTAAATACTTATATGCATTTGTTTGAATCAAAACACAAATCAATTTAGAATCCCACTATGAAATGTCTCATAGTTCATCCAATGGTGGTCAAGTGATTCTAGAATGGTAGCCATAACAATAAGCTTTAATCTAGAGTTCCAAACTCTTATTAATTGGTAGAGATATATATGAATTTACAATTAAAAGATATTTATTTTGCATTTACCAAAATATCCTCAAATGGTAGAGATATTTATGAATTTATAATTAAGCCCTTGTGTAATTATTGAATTAATCCAATTAGGTCAAAGGAAATAATCAATATTATCCAATAACACTTGATTATCTTAGTTGATAATTATAATATCGAATATTATCTTTTATCAAAATTAATTGGTTACCCAAGTACACAAGGAGTACACTTCATATTAGGACTCTCTAAGTTTAGACACGTCCGTCATATAAGCCTAGCTAATATGTACGTAATTCTGCCACCTCCGAATTCGCGAAGAACACGAACGGACTTTCTGAACTATACAAGTCAAGGTCAACACATATGTTTATCAATCCCTCCGTCATAAGATATCCGAGTTGTGCTTATGAAATATAGAATACACCATCAAGTTTTCAAGGCGCACATCTCATGTCGACATGTTCATGATTCTTTACAACTGATGTGATCCACCCTAGGTGATCGGCTTTGGCCAAAGTCTTAAGAATCGTGACTTACTCACATGGATACCTAAACCCTTTATGGTACACATACAAGCCGACAGATCATATCTTAATACACAATTGATTAATGAGTGCATCGGTCCACACCCAATGAACATATAGAGGCCAGACCATGAAAGGTTTCTGACATACATGACATCAAAGTGTGGAGGATCTCACACAAAAATAATGTTATCTTATAGTCAAATGATCACATATGCTACTCGACTCGAGGAGATTCCTATTGACGGTGGTGTGTACTTCCAACTATTAGGAATCACCTGTGTGTCATCCAGTATTCGGTCCAACCAATACCCATACGTCTATACGAGCTTCCAAAGCTCATGGTACATCGGGTTAAACCATCGAAACTGCAATTCCAATATACGACATATGCTAGTCTTCTAGATTATAGGAATTCGACCGTATTCCAAAAACAACAACTAGGAATATTTACTTTAAGAATAGTAATATTATCCCAATGTCGAACCACCTAGTGTCCAATATTATTACAAGACTATTCTAAGATCGATGTCATTCTTAACATATTTTTATATCAATCTAATATTCATAATGACAATACCATTAATAAGGTATGAAATAAAAATGTAGTTATTTTATTAATAAATAATAAAATATACAATATATTTTTCGGATTGGCGCTCCAAGCACCAACTTCAACACCACCGTCAACTAAAATACATTGTACTTTGGTGCTTCCAATCATAAGAGAAATAACTAATGGGTTTGTATGAGGAAAGTCCACATCGGCTAAATCTTTTTTTTTAAATGAGGGCTCAATTTTTACCAATGGACATTATAGTGGCCACCAAGGATTTTTCTACTCCAGACCTCTTTGCATATGATGCTTTTCTATACTGTGCTCTCTGAGGTTTGCCAGATTTTCATCATTTGTTGGCTTCCCATCGATTGTGTAAGTTTGTCTCGGTTCAATCTTTATCTCCGAGAATTGAATAGCTACTTCATTTGCCATAAGCCTCTCGAGATGGCTTATCATCACGATTTCTGCTGGGAGGCATTCATCTTCCACCATGCTTGGGCCTACCTCATGAATTATCCCCTGACCTTCGACTGACCTTTCAACTCATCTGTATTACTATAGTTGGCCATTTCATAGTAACCATTGCATCTAGTTTTTCAGGCTAATGCAGTTTCTTGTCTTGTGTCACATGTCTTTATGAAAGACACAATACAAATTCCGGTCTCTGGATTCTTTTGGTTTTTTGGTAGGTTTAGATTATTTGAATAGACCATACTCTTTATTGTCTGCCCAGATTTTTGTAGGACTTGCATTCAGTGGAATGTCATTAGGGAGGTTAAATTGTGTTTGGACTTGTGTTTTAGGTTTTTTATATGGTTTGGGCTCCGATTTGGAATTTTTTGGTGCTTACGGGGCCTGTCTTTTTCTTGTGGTAGGATCTGGGATAACTATTTGGGTTGATGTGGGAAGCTCATCTCTCCCCATAGTGATGGCAACAAAACGTCGATCATCTAGATGCTAAAAGTCTTTATCCTCTTCAATTAGGATCCATTGTTGGGTCTTTAAATTCACTTCATCCATGCTCTAGAAGTTCTTCGAGACCATGTATTCTGCATAATGGGAATTCTTCAAAAATGATTTACCTTAAATTTTAGCTGCCAACCTTGTATCACAATCATTTATCTGCAATAGGGCTTGATTAAACTCGTACAAGAAAGCTTTGATTGTCTCATTTGGCTTCTGTTTCAAGTTTAATATGTTTTCTATTGTCTTCGGAAAGCATCTCAAGTTGGCATAGTGAGCTAAAAATTTCTCACAAAGGGTTTGGATATCTCCAACGGAACCATTCCAAGGCATCCCCCTCCGGGCTAATAGGAAAATCTTTGTAGAACAGGCGTCATCACTGGTTTCTAGGCTCATCTTCTATCTAAAATGGAATAAATATTACTCCAGATTCAAGTTCCCCTAAACATCTGGAACGCTAGGATTTGAACATTCTTAGGCTTATCCACACCCAACATCTGTTGTGTATGTTGGACAATTATGACCCATAGCGTCACTATTTATACAGATCATGATGTTGTTGTACAAATTAACTATGTGACAAAGGAGATTGCACTCTTATCATTTGTGATTAGATCACCTACATATATAAATGATAGGAGGTCCCTATGATTTTTTCCTGGACGGAGAATGATATGAGACAGTATCAGTCCACGTATGATAAATCATTAAATATCCCTAGTCAGAGTATTATCGAGATTGGACATCGATAATGCGTAAAAGACTAGTATTACACTTGTGCGCGTTGTGAGGGCACAACGGCATAGTTCTCATATATTTGGGTATATGATACTCATGCAAGTTTGATAGGAGGTTGTGTTTTACCGATGGTACGGGAAACAGCTTCGCTCTGGATAGACCCCCTCGGAATTCCATTGGTAGTATGACTATGTGTCTATGGAAGTCCGAAATCAGGGTAGGTGTATTTGATCTTAACCTGAGACTTGCACCGCTAATACTTGCGACAATCAATATACTTTGGTTGTGGTCGTCCAGGACTTTAACAGGTTCTGTGTACGCCAATGCTGGGTATATTGAGAATCGTAGTGTGTTGGGTGTGATGTCGAGATGGAAGTATCACTCCAGTCATAGTGGAGATGATGATCGCATAGGATACATAACTTATTCTCTTAAATGCTCGAGCTATCGGGATATTATGACTAGGTAATGTTTATCCGATTATAGAGACTAATTACCAGACATCTGATATGTGCTTCGTACGTGGCAGACACAATTCCAGCCCCAGGCCTAGCACGTGATCATCCGATACTGGATCGACATACACAATACTACATATACTACGCCTGATATAGATCACATATTCCTATAAGGATATTTATGGAGAATTGGGTAGGCATGGCGCTTTGCTAGAAGCCAACCTTGTCTTGTAAATCGGTATAAACGTAGTACGAGGTATTTACGTGTTCGGATAGTTCGACGACCGAATTTACTGCCAACATATCTGGGGATCTCATGGGTCGCTTCCCGAAGATTCACCAATGATGTATGACTCGCACTTTAATTAATCTGGGATTAATTTGATGAGAGAGAAAATTAATCTGGGATTAATTACAGAGATATTTTATCTGGGATAAAATATCAATTAAAGAGAGAGAACGATTAATTTGGAATTAATCGATAAAATAATATATTTGATATATTATACGAAATTGGATTTCGACGCGGAATTAAAATTAGATTTTAATTCGGGCGAACGAGTTAATTTAGAATTAATTCGTTAGCGACGTGAATAGTGATTTCGCTAGGCGTAATCGTTTAATTGCGTCGCAACGGAAAATTCATTAATTCAGAATTAGCGAACCCGAGCTCGAGTGTGTTTGCGAGCGCATTCGCATTTCGAATTCGAATGCGGCACGCAAGTCACATCAAGCATCAAATCACATGTCACTTTGAGTGATGTGACGATTTGATTGATTGATTGAGTGATTGATGTGGTAGTTGAAAAGCATTAATGGGTTTTTGCTTTTTGAATTTTAATAATTGTAAAGGGTTTTTTGTTATTTGATTTTTGGAAAATCAAATTTATAAAAACATTTTTCTTTTCTCTCTCCACAACTCACGGTCTTCTCTCTTTCCCTCCTCTTCTCTCACGGCTTGGAGCCATCTTCTTCTTCTTCCATTTTCTGGTTCTGCCGAATACAAGAAGAGAAGCAAGAGATGATTTTGTTGCAAAATCAAAGTGCTAGCACACTAATGGGTTAATACAAAGGTGAAAAGGCAGTGAACACATGAGCATGGAATCGTTTTTGAAGCTTGGAGCTTCAATGGAGGTCATCAATGGCCGAATCTTGGAGGCGTAAAAGAGACCAAAACCGAGCAGTCCACTGCAAGGAGAAGCCAATGTCGAGCTTCAATGAGGGCTGAAAAGGCTTGTGTTCTTCGTAGCATCCAAACCGATCATTGTGAGTATGTTTCCGCCATTCTCCTTTGTGTATTCACATGCGTTTTTGTGCTTGATTTCATTCATGGGACCTAATTAGAAACCGACAATGGTATCTTGAGCTTATATCAAGCATGAAATTTTTAGGGTTTAAAATTGGGCAAAATCAATTTGAGCATGATTTGGTTAAATTGATTGATTAAGTATGCTTGGATGTTTATTAATTGAAGTTGTGCATGATCAATTTCATGAAATTTGATTGGATCAAGTTTTTCCCAATTTTGGAGGGTTGGCCGAAAATGTAGAACCCTAAATGTCTTGGTAATTTTTTGTTTTTTGATCATTGGATGACTTAAAACAATTGGGTAAAGTTGATTTGAGGTTTAATTGGATTGAATTTTGAATTGGACAATTTTCCCCAAATTAAAGGCTTGGCCGAAACTTGTTGAATTTTGAAATTCATGGTGTTTTTTATTTTGATTCATTGGATGAGTTGAATTGATTTGGGAAATGATGATTGTGGATTCAATTGGATTGAAACCGAATCGGATTGAAAAACCTCTAATTGCCGAGAAGTATAAAGCATGAAATGGGTTTGATTTTGATTAAATTGTGTTGGACACTATTTGATGTTAAAGTGCATGATTAATTAGGCTAATTTATTTTTTAGAAATGTTAATTGGGTGATTAATTGTGTATTACACTTAGGTTAATTAATTGTGGAATTTGGAATTTTATAAGTTAATTAATTGGGTTTAAATTGGATTTGGGCCTTAAAGGTTGTAATTGGGCTTTTGGGCTTGGTTGTACCAAGTTAGGTTTAGGCCAATTTGGTTGGATCCAATTGGGCCCAAAACCGCATCCATAAAGTCCAATTATGACTTAATGGACCTTAATTATTTAATTGGGCCTAATGGGCCAAAATTGATTTCTGGGCTTATTGGGTAAATCCTGGATTGGACTTTGGTTATCGGTTTGACCCGAGTTGACCAAAAGTCCACGCCATAAAGAAATTAATTAAAAGCCCATTGGACTTTAATTAAATAAACATTGGATGTTAATCGGGCTTTGAGACCCGTAACGATTGAATTTGGAATTTAAGTCGTAAAGGTTTGTTAATAAAAGTGTAATATTTAATTTGGAATTAAATAGTGAATTAGTATTAAATACAAATTGAATTGGATTTAATTTTGTAGTTTAATCTAATTCAAGAATTCGTACTTTGAGTACTTATTCGCAAAACGAGTTTGACTCGAGCAAAATCAAATCGTTGTTTGAACATTGGATGATCATTAATTATCAGATTAATTAATTGGATTAGATTGATTGATAACATGCTTGTGTGAATACATGATTGCGATGCATGAATAATGTATATCGGATGGATATTAGATGGGTGGGAAAATTTTAGAAATTGTTGTAATAAATTTGATTTATTAATTGGACCTGCGTGTCCAGCCTTATCACCTCCTTATTCTTTGTATTCTCTTCTCACCTATTCCCCTCAATGAAAATGAGGTTTCTTTAGAAGTGTAGTGTAATGGGTAGAAGTAAATACATGTGCTAGCGGGAGAGAGAAAATGAGAGATTTGATCTAGGATCAATGTAAAGTATCCATCCGCATATCATTATTATTTTATTCATATGCGCTTTATTATGTATTTAGAATGCATGTTTAAGGGTGTATGATGATGGGACCTTAACAAAGATAATAAATTGGTTGCCAATTTGCACGCGAAAAACCCTCGCTAAATATTAAGCGTATTTCTTTCCATTGAGTGATTCTCACTCAAGATCTGAGACGGCATTGGTTTGTTGGCCAAAGTCAAGGCCTTTGTCTGTTGAAGATGTGTTTGAATCACGAAGGCTTTGTTCCATATCAGTGTCTTGTCCAAGTTGTGGTTTGTTGGCCAAAGTCAAGACCACTTCTTGTCCATCGACATTGATTACGAAGCTTTCCATGGTCAATGGGTCGCGCTTGACTGGGATCACTAAGTTTGTTGTGCCAAAGCCAAGGCTTAGTTGATTCAGAGGAAAAATGTTAGGTAATACATTGGATGTATTGGCATATATAAGATATGTGTTTTGGACTTGGATGTCCCCCTACCGGATCTAGGAATTGGATTGGATCCAATTGATCTTACAGATCTACCTAGTTAATTATCATACAATTTTTTTGCCAAAGTCAAGATTGTGTGATATTTAACGGGATCCTAGCCCACTAGGAAACGCGGTTTCCCGAGTACTCGACAGAGGGTTAGAGGCTCGCCGAAAAATAGTGGGAGGCAAGAATTGAATTTGCAATATTCGTTTAATTACTTGCCATACGCGCTCATTCAAATTATTTCGTCAAATAAATAAAATATTAGTTGGATTAATATTTAATTGTTGTTGGACTGTATTATAGTTGATTATATAATTGGATTATAGTAATCAATATATTTGAATTAATTAATTTCAATTTACAGGTGATTTTATAATTGGATTATAGTAATCAATGTAATTGAGGTTAATTAATTTAAATTATATTTGATTGTATAGTTGGACTATAATAATCATTATAATATATAGTACCACAAATCGTTGATTAAATAGTTGGACTATTAGAATCAAGATAAATGAAAGATTAGTGTTTAAAACATAATCCTGGGTGAAAATGTATTTAAACGACTTTATTTTTCAAATTGGGAATAAAGTTTCAGGATGGTCCTGGAAAATAATAAGTTACTTTATTTGATAAAATAACGTATTATGCCTAAGCCCGGAGTTAAGCAAATAGTAGAGCATAATCTTTGGAAGATTTATGTGATGATAACTTTAGTGCTTAATCCATTATACTTATCATATAGACTCCTTAATTTCTTTATCAGAACTAAGGATTAGATTCTTAAAGTATGATATTGAAATTGAAGGATCTTCATAAATCTATACTTAGATTTTAGAAGTAAATATTGCAATAATAAACTCTTGGAGAGTTAATGACTATTCTCAAGGAGACAAAGTCAAAGTTTGCAATTAGGCAAGTAGCACAAGGCGCACCTTACTTCGATATTCTAGAAACCCGAGGCTTGGCCAAAGGCTTCTGGAATATGAAAAGGGCAAAGGCAAAATCATTATAATCTTCTAGGAAGATAAAAGGACATATCCCAAGAAGGAATTGAAGACGAGCAAGGCTGTGATTTCAAATATGTTTGTCATAAATATGTTCACTACTAGTATTAAAATTGGATTTTAGATACTTAGTGTGACATAAATATTTAATTGATGTTCATAATCTGCTTTGAGCAGGATACTGACTTCAGTTGAGATTAATCTGCGAATTGGAAACGGGACGAAAGTCGTTGTTTTAACCGTAGATACCTAAGTTTAGGAACTACCATTCGGGTGTGTACTTAAATTAGGGAACTGTTATAATGTAACTAGTTTGACTAGAAACATTATCTCTTTATCAGTGTTTAACCCGTTGCGGGTGAACCTTTATAATCTAGAACACTAAAGTGTTTTATTATATAAAGATGATATTGAGATAAACACATTAGATGTGAACAACATAATTTATATTTAGAATATAAATAAATCTCAAACGTATAACATGACAAACTAATAGCTCAAAACTGATTTGATCAGATTGAAACTTGTATATGGCATTGTTGTCTGGGACACAATTAAACAAGACTCGTATATCCATACTTTCGAAGAGTGGGTACTTGGACTAATTTGATTCTATTCAAATAAAGTCTACGAATCTAGTTTATTAGGCAAAGTGCCTAAAACACCTTTACTTGGTAAATGTGTAAATGCCATCGATCTGTTAGCCCTAGTTCATAGTGAAGCAAGTGGGCCCATGTCTAGCTAGGCTAGAGGTGGATATGAATATTTCGTGACCTTTACGGATGTGGTATCGCGTATGGTTGTGTGTTTCTTTTGAAACATAAATCGGAAACTTTTATAGTTTCGACACGAAATAGACAAATAGATCAGCTAAAGTATTAAACCGTCACGGTGAGACCGTAATGGAAAATACTTAAGCAATAAGTTTCTAAAATACTTGAAAGAGTATAGTATTCTTTCAAAAGATGACTCCTCCCGGAACACGTCAGTTTGACGGTGTGTCCGAACAGGATTAACCGTATTTTGTTAGACATGATAAGGTTAATCACGAGTCGCTCTGAGCTACCATTTCCTTCAACGGATAAGCTTTAAACAGTGCAAGAACTTATTTTGAATAAGGTTCCATTAAAATCTGTTTGACAGATAACATATTAGATATGAACGGGAAAAGAAACTGGGTTTCTCATTCCTGTTAAAATTGGGTATGCTAGGCATACGTTTGGATGATACCAAACAAGAACCCAAATTGGATAAGTGCCAAATGTAGGTAATCCTAGAGATACCATAAGTATTGTACTTATACACCTCACAAGAGAACAATTAGATTGTTGCTCACCATGCGGTTTTCCTAAGAGGAATACCGAAATGCAGTGGTAAGTGGGAGGATAGTAAAACTCGATGAAAATCGGAGTAATACTGTTCAAGGCACCGAGTCTAATGGAACACAAATAGTTTATCAAGGATGAAACTATACCATTAATCTTCGAATACACAAGAACCGCGTAGGTCAGAAAGAGTCAGAAAACAACCTGGGGTATGGGTTTCTGATCTCACCTCATAAAAATGTCTATCTTATTGAGGAATACCAACTGACTACGTATGAGGAAATGATGCAAGGTATTGACTCCCTATTATGGCAAAGTGCCATAAAGTCCGAAGTGGATTCCATGTATACCAACTATGTTTAGACACTAGTTGATGTACCACAAGGCATTGTGCCTATTGGTATATATAAGTCTTCAAGGAAGACATACATGGATGGCAACATACCAACGTATAAAGCTAGGCTTTTAGCGAAAAGGTATCGTTATCAACATTGTGTCGATTACGATTCAACCTTTTACCTGTTGCCACGGTAAATCCGTTTGGATAATGCTTGCCAATGCTGCATGTTTCATTCATGAAATGTCGCAGCTGGATGCCAAAACTGCTTTCCTTAACGGAAACCTTTCGGAGGACGTTTACAACATCTTGACGGTTTTGTCGAACCATAACAAGCAAACTAGGTTTGCAGGTTATTCGATCCATAGATGGATTGAAGCAAGCATTAAGTTCTTGGAATTATCGTTTTGATGTAATCATAATGGTGTATGATTTAATTCAAAACGAAAAATAATTCTTGTGTATATAATCGGTGAAAGCTTAGCTTTCATGATAACGACTATAAGTCGTAACAACGGTACTATAAAAGTTAGAATAACGGTACAGTGAGCTGGGAATCTTCCAAGCAAGATACTGTTACCGAATAAACAACAAATACGGGTTATTACTGCAGCTGAGGAGCAAAAAAAGCCATCTGGGTCAATAACAAATCTAATTAGATTAGATATAGTTCTGTTAGCAGCTGAGCTAGGCGTCAGCGCAGGCTAAAAAATTAATGGTCTCATAAACGATCCAGATACATACTTAGATATTCATCTGATTCATTCGGATCATACATCATGGCGATGTATGATCGAATAAATCGCATCAGATGATAATCATGCAAATCCACTGACGAAAGCCTTTTCTCAACAGTTTGAGCCAACCGTACATGGTTCGGGTGTCAGACACTCTAGTGACTGGCTATAGGCCAAGTGGGAGATTGTTGGACAATTATGACCCATAGCGTCACTATTTGTACAGATCATGGTATTGTTGTACAAATTAACTATGTGACAAAGGAGATTGCACTCTTATCATTTGTGATTAGATCACCTAGATATATAAATGATAGGAGGTCCCTATGATTTGTTCATGGACAGAGAATGATATGGGACAATATCAGTCCACGTAGGATAAATCATTAAATATCCCTAGTCAGAGTATTATCGAGATTGGACATCGATAATGCGTAAAAGACTAGTATTACACTTGTGCGCGTTGTGAGGGCACAACAATATAGTTCTCATATATTTGGGTATAGGATACTCATGCAAGTGTGATATGAGGTTGTGTTTTACCGATGGTACGGGAAACAGCTTCGCTCTGGATAGACCCCCTCGGAATTCCATTGGTAGTATGACTATGTGTCTATGGAAGTTCGAAATCAGGGTAGGTGTATTTGATCTTAACATGAGACTTGCACCGCTAATACTTGCGACAATCAATATATTTTGGTTGCGGTCGTCCAGGACTTTAACAGGTTCTGTGTACGCCAATGCTGGGTATATTGAGAATCGTAGTGTGTTGGGTGTGATGTCGAGATGGAAGTATCACTCCAGTCATAGTGGAGATGATGATCACATAGGATACGGAACTTGTTTCTTAAATGCTCGAGCTATCGGGATATTATGACTAGGTCATGTTTATCCGATTATAGAGACTAGTTACCAGACATCTGATATGTGCTTCGTACGGGGCAGACACAATTCCAGCCCCAGGCCCTAGCCGTGATCATCCGATGCTGTATCGACATACACAATATTACGTATACTACGCCTGATATAGATCACATATTCCTATAAGGATATTTATGGAGAATTGGGTAGGCATGGCATTTTGCTAGAAGCCAACCTTGTCTTGTAAATCGGTATAAACGTAGTACGAGGTACTTACGTGTTCGGATAGTCCGACGACCGAATTTACTGCTAACATATTCGGGGATCTCATGGGTCGCTTCCCGAAGATTCACCGATGATGTATGACTCACACTTTAATTAATCTGGGATTAATTTGATGAGAGAGAAAATTAATCTAGGATTAATTACAGAGATATTTTATCTGGGATAAAATATCAATTAAAGAGACATAACGATTAATTTGGAATTAATCGATAAATAATATATTTGATATATTATACGAAATTAGATTTCGACGCGGAATTAAAATTAGATTTTAATTCGGGCGAACGAGTTAATTTAGAATTAATTCGTTAGTGATGTGAATAGTGATTTCACTAGGCGTAATCGTTTAATTGCGTCGCAACGAAAAATTCATTAATTCGGAATTAGCGAACCCGACTCCGAGTGTGTTTGCGAGCGCATTCGCATTTTGAATTCGAATATGGCACGCAAGTCACATCAAGCGTCAAATCGCTAGTCACATCAAGCGTCAAATAACATGTCACTTTGAGTGATGTGACGATTTGATTGATTGATTGAGTGATTGATGTGGTAGTTGAAAAGCATTAATGGGTTTTTGCTTTTTGACTTTTAATAATTGTAAAGGGTTTTTTGTTATTTGATTTTTGGAAAATCAAATATATAAAAATATTTTTCTTTTCTCTCTCCACAACTCACGGTCTTCTCTCTTTCCCTCCTCTTCTCTCACGGTTTGGAGCCATCTTCTTCTTCTTCCATTTTCTGGTTCTGCCGAATACAAGAAGAGAAGCAAGAGATGATTTTGTTGCAAAATCAAAGTGCTAGCACACTAATGGGTTAATATAAAGGTGATAGGGCAGTGAACACATGAGCATGGAATCGTTTTTGAAGCTTGAAGCTTGGAGCTTCAATGGAGGTCATCAATGGCCGAATCTTAGAGGCGTAAAAGAGACCAAAACCGAGCAGTCCACTGCAAGGAGAAGCCACTGCCGAGCTTCAAGGAAGGCTGAAAAGGCTTGTGTTCTTCGTAGCATCCAAACCGATCATTGTGGGTATGTTTCCGCCATTCTCCTTTGTGTATTCACATGCATTTTTGTGCTTGATTTCATTCTTGGGACCTAATTAGAAACCAACAGTGTAAAGTGAGAAATATTGATTCTTCGGGTAGCTTCATCCACACTATCATGGGATACTCTAGACAACAAATCATGGGCAGAAGTCCCGAGCATGTTCTTCAGCTCCTATCTTATTGTATCCCGGAATGAAGTATCAATTCCAAAATATGGTGCATTAGGAGTAGCCAAAGTTAACAGAGGCATTTTTGTTTGCATAAATGGAATTTATAAAGCTGCAAATTTGGTTGGGACGTTAGCTTGCCTGCCAGCATCCATTATTGATTCTGGATGCTTTCCTTCTAACACTCTGACCTCTCCGCTAACTTTAGATACTTCGAAGTAGTTTGTTCTATGACCAAGATTTCCCTTTGTAGTTTGCATTCCAAAGTCTCTTTTATTGCAAGGCGATAATCAACTTAAAAATCTTCATCTTGAGTATGAACAGCCATTGATCTTGATCTTTGTGCTTTGTCCTTTGTAAGCCATTCTAACACTTAGTCACTGAGATTCTCACTTTCACTTTAAAAAAACAAAAACATTAGTTTTCCCAGGTTCCGTGGTGATGGTGACTTTTATTCACATCACACATGTATTATACTCATGTAATTCTAGGAGATTACCTTCTTAACATTTATTATTTGCAAACCAATTTTCATGCATGCAAACGTTAAAAACTATTTTTATCTTCCCGTATATATGGAATAGCATATGTTATGATAATTATTCATAAAGATGCATACAACACATATATTATATCAACCAAACATGCAAATTAAGAACTTTCAATTTTCTAGATGCATAGGCTAAGACTTAATCATGCCATTATCATATTTAAGTGAAATATAGTCACATGCACGAGTTTAGATTTCCTACTAAGTCATTAGCTTTAGGCTACTATGAACTCATTCCCCTTTGTTTCTCACTTAGCATACCCTAACTTACTTTTTGTTGTTAGTGTACGAGGTGGAACTCAGGTGCAATGAATCACATATTTTTTCAGCTGTTTGACTGTTCGTGCTTACCATCTCTTCATTACAAAAACTTGTTGAGCATAATAAGGCTTGCAGATAATTTATACAAATGGCATGATTTTAATTTTTGATTCAAACATTTCATGTTCTTTAAGAATTTCATGCCATTTTCAATGGTTACACTAAAATTTCATCAATTTCATACAAATTTTTCTATGAAAAACATAATAACTCCATATTCTACCCACAGATGGCGCCAATTTGATGAAGATGATAAAATTGAGTTAGAGAAAAAGTGCCAATTACCTTCAATTTGCTGGGCTTGACCTGCCAGAAGTCTATTTGAATCATAGTCTGAGTTGATTGCCTTTTTTTTAATCTGGGCCTCCACAAACGTAGAGTTTTTTTACGGTTCTCATCCATCATTTGTATGTTTGTGACTATTTCCTTAATTAGGGTTTCTCAATGCCTTTTTAGTTCTAATTGCTTTTTGACAATCGTCGATTCTTCCAACCTCATATCTTTTGGAAGCCTATTGGCTTATATAAAGGATTTTTATGTGGATGTAGACATTGCATTTTTATGCATACCCCGACGACGAGTCTCTTATGAGGGGCATCACATGAAGGTTCGAAAATTTACAGGGTTGAATGCTGGAATGGAAGGGAATTTCAGAGAACTCAGTAAAATAGCCCAGTCTCGGCCGAACATCACCTATATCTGGCCAACATTTTCTCAAACCAAGATATCTGACCGGGCATATATTGAAAACCCTAAATCTAGTTGGACATATGACAAGCTGTCAATGAGTGTATAAATTATCAATTACTGAAATCACATAATCTGATTAATGTTCGGCCGAACATGTATCGAGCTGTCAGCGAGCGTGCATATTTTTAATTACTGAAATCACTGACCTGATTAGTGTCCGGTTGGATTTATATCTCAAAATAAATATCTGGCCGGACATAGATCGAGCTAGGCTTGGCCTGTCAGAAGTCCAATTGAATCATAGGCTGAGTCGATTGCTCTTTTTTTAATCTGGGCATGCACAAACATAGAGATGTATTAAGGTTCTCCTCCTCTCTTTGTATGTTTGTGACTTTTTTCTTAATTAAGGTTTCTCGATGCTTTTTCAGTTCTAATTACTTTTTGATAATTGTCGATTCTTCCGATCTCCTCTCTTTTGGAAGCCCAATGGCTTATATAGAGGATTTTTAGGTGGATGTGTCCATTGAAGGACTTGTGTATTGTCTGCATGGTATAAAACTCTCGTAGCATATGTTGGAACAATAGGTGTCATGACACATGTGGCTATGGATGTTAATTAACCTTGCATTCTAAAATAAGCGGATTGTTATTAAATTTTATTGAACCTGGGCAGAGATATATGGACATCATATTTTCTAGGGTATTATGGGATACTCTAATATATTTTGGAACTTTTTGGAGTTCTCTATGTTCAATTTTCTAAGGGTCCCAAGATCAAAATACAAGCATGAATCATAAGTGAATACAACGACGAAGTTGCGGAATACTTACATCGAGCGGTTGAGTGATGCGGAGGCAACAAATTATCAAAATTCTGCTCACTGCCCACTGCTCTTAGGAGTGAACTGCAGCAGTTTGTGCTTCTGTTTTGCGCCATTTTGATCATCAAAATCGAGCTCCAAGCTTGATCAAAACGTTCCCGGCTCATGGGGGACTTCCCTATCACCTTCGCATTGAACTCGGAGTGTGCTAGCACTCTTGTTTTGCCACAAAACCACACTTTGCTTCCCTTTTGTCCCTCTATTTCCACGGCAGTGAACTGCCAAGAATAGAACAAAATTTGCCCTCTAAGGGCGTGAGAGAGAAAGCATTTTGTTGCTTAAAACGTGAGCAATTTTTGCTCCACAATTAATAATAACGTGAGAGAGAGAGAGAGTTGTTGAAAAGCAAAGTGTATTAGGTGTATTTAATTTCCAAAATAATAAACCATATACAACTTTTCATTTGGAAAAAGTCAAGCATTTAAATGCTTCAACTACCTCCATCAATCACCATCAATCACATCAATCAATCTTGTCAAGTCACATCACTCAAAGTGACAAATGATTTGACGCTTGATGCGACTAGCGATTTGACGCTTGATTTGACTTGCGTGCCGCACTCGAATTCGAAACGCGAATACGCTCGCAAATAATCTCGGGCTCGGGTTCGCTAATTCCAAATTAACGAATTTTCTGTTGCGTCGCAATTAAAAGATTACGCCTAGTGAAATCACTATTCACGTCGCTAACGAATTAATTCTAAATTAACTCGTTCACCCGAATTAAAATCTAATTTCAATTCCGCGTCGAAATCCAATTTCCTTTAATATATCGAATATATTAATTAATCGATTAATTCCAAATTAATCGTTCTCTCTCTTTAAATGATATTTTATCCGCCGTGTAGAACATGGATTAGCATTATGTCATTCCTACAAGTGATCCCCCATAAAATATCTCCGCGATTAATCCCAAATTAATTTTCTCTCTCATCTAATTAATCCCAGATTAATTAAAAGTGAGAGTCATACGTCATCGGTGAATCTTTGGGAAGCGACCCATGAGATCCCCGGATATGTTGGCAGTAAATACGGTCGTCGGAGTATCCGAATCACGTACGTACCAAGTACTACATTCTACCGATTTACGAGACAAGGTCGACTCCTAGCAAAGCACGATGTCTACCAAATTCTCCGGTCATATTCATCTAAGAATATTAAGATCTGTATCAAGCGTAGTATACCATTGTATTGTGTATATCGGTCCAGTATCGGATAGTCACGTGCTAGGGCTGGGGCTGGATAAGTGTCTGCCCCGTCCGAAGCACATGTCGGATGTCTGGTAACATAGTCTCTATAATCGGATATTCATGACCTGGTCACAATATCCCGATTGGTTGCGCAACACTCAAGAGCACTAGTACCGTACCCTGCGTGACATCATCTCCACTATGACTGAAGTGATACTTCCATCTTGACATCACACCCAATACACTACGACTCTCTGATAAACCCAAAAGTGGTGTACACAGAACCGTTAAAGCCCTGCACACCAAGACCAAAGTCTATCGATTATCGTAAGTATTAGCGATGTAAGTCTCAGGTTAAGACTATACACACCTACCTTGATTTCGGCCTCCCATAGACACATAGTCATTATACCAATGGGATTCCGAGGGGTCTATCCAGAGCGAAGCTGTTTCCCGTACCATCGGTGAAACACAACCTCCTATCGTACTTGCATAAGTATCTTATACTTATATATATGAGAACTATGCCGTTGTGCCCTCACAACGCGCACAAGTGCAATACTAGCCTATTCCGCATTATCGATGTCCAGTCTCGATAATACTCCGGCTAGGGATATTTAATGATTAATCCTTCGGAGACTGATACTGTCTCATATCATTCTCAGTCCAGGAACTAATCACAGGGACCTCTCTTTATTTATATATCTATGGTGATCTAATCACAAATGATGAGAGTGCAATTTCCTTGTCACATAGTTAATTTGCTACAACAACACAATGATCTGTGCAATAGTGACGCTATGGGTCATTTTGTCCAACACTCTAGGACATTGATGTCAAGATCAGAGTATTTTCGGTGTACTCAGAAGTAGACTATCTCCGGAACTAATTCAAACCAGATAATGTTTGAGTCTTTGGAGTTTTTTTTACTCCGAAATGTACTGATTTGGGAATGATTCTACTTCGTAATAGCATCACTTCATGATAATATAATTTCGGAATCACGGTACTCTGTGATGGCACTACTCTTGATTAATATCACTCCATAGTAGTCAGACTTCGAAAGTAATTCCTAACTCCTTCGGTCTGCTATTATTATACCATGTCATGTGATATATTCCTAGTGGATCTTTGCCTATGCACAACAGTTCCACTAAGGAGGCGTGTTAAGAAAAATTATCTTGGATGTTGACAAGTGTGTTAGAGTTGGTGCTTGGAGCGCCAATACGAATAATGTATTGTATATTTTATTATTTATTAATAAAATAACTATATTTTCATTTTATACTTTATTAATGGTATTGTGATTATGCATATTAGATTGATGTATAAATATGTTAAGAATGACATCGACCTTAGAATAGTTTTGTAGTAATGTTGGACACTAGGTGGTCCGACATCGGGATAAGTATTACTATTATAAACTATCCTTTAAGTAAATATATATATATATATATATATATATATATATATATATATTATATTCCTAGTCGTTGGTTTTGGAATACGGTCGAATTCATATAACCTAGAAGTATAGCACATGTCGTATATTATAATTGGAGTTCCAATGGCTTAACCCGATGTACCATGAGCTTTGGAAGCTCGTATAGATGTATAGGTATTGGTTGGACCGAATACTGAATGGCTCACATGTGATTCATAATAGTTGAAAGTACACACCATCGTCAATAGGAATCTCCTTGAGTCAAGTAGCATATATGATATTTTGACTATATGATAGCATTGATTTTGTGTGAGATCATCCGCACTTTGATGCCATGTATGTCAGAAACATTTCATGGTCTGGCGTCTAGATTTTGTTGGGTGTGGACTGACGCACTCGTTAATCAAGTGCGAATCAAGATATGATCTTTTAGCCTGTATTTGTACTATAAGGGGTTTAGGTATCTTTGTGAGTAAGTCATGATTCTTAAGACTTTGGCCAAAGCTGATCACCAAGGGTGGATCGCATCAGTTTTAAAGAATCATGGACATGTCGACATGAGATGAACTTGACAGTGTATTCTATGTTTCCTAGCACAACTCGAATAGCCTACGATTGAGGGATTGATAAACATATGTGATGACCTCGACTTGTATAGTTCAAAAAGGTCATTCGTGTTCTTCGCGAGTTTGGAGGTGGTGGAATTACGTACATATTATCTAGGATTATATGACAAACATGTCTGAACTTAGAGAGTCCTAATATGAAGTGTAGTCGTTGAGAACTTGGGTAGCACATTAATTTTGATAAAAGATAATATTCGATATTATAATTATAAACTAATATAATCAAGTGTTATTGGATAACATTGATTATTTACTATTGACCTAATTAGATTAATTCAATAATTACACAATTGCTTAATTGTAAATTCATAAATATCTCTATCATTTGAGGATATTTTGGTAAATACAAATATGTAATTATATGTAATTTTTGACTTGATTTAATTGCATTAAATCAAAGTGGCAAACATTGAACTAATCCATTTCCTAATTTTTATGTTGATTTAATTGGATTAAATCAAAGTGGTAGACAAAGGTGATTAGTCACACCTAATTATACATATTTAGGTAAATTAGATTGAGCCCACATAAAAGTTGATTAGAACTCTATTAATTAAAAATTGCCTAAGTTTTGCTATAAATAGCAATCTTAAGTAAGGTTTTAATTAAGCTTGAGAAAGTTAAATACAAGCAATTCTTGGAGAAATTAGCCTAATTTAGAGAAGTGTTTAGAGATGCTTTGTGAGATCTCTACAATATTTCATCTAGGAGAAATCAAGATTGGATCTTGGAGTGAAGCTTGCTAGCATTGGAATCAAGATTGAATCACTTGACCATCTTTGGATGAACTAGAATTATTCATGAGATATTTCATAGTGGGATTCTAAATTGGTTTGTATTTTGATTCATGCATGCTAGTTGTATGACATGTGTTGATGGTGGTTATGATGTTAAAATTGTATTTTTTGTGTATTTGAAGTATTAGGAGAAAATTACAAGCGTTTAGTATTGGTTTGAAGTAGAAAATGCTCACCGCCTATGGCAACGTCGCGACACCGAGCATCAGACCTAGGAGTGTCGCGACGTACACCCTTTCGCGTAACGACGCCGAGACGTTCAGCTCTCGCAGTTGCTCTTGCACTTTGGAGCGTCTCGACCCCCAAGCTTCCGCATCGCGACGCGCATAGCAGATATATAGTTAAACTTTATTTTCACCGTTTCAGAGTTTTCGGACTCTGTTTTTGTCCGTTTTGTCCTACGAACTCGAAACTGAATGTAGCTTTACATAAAATATTTTAAAATACACTCATTCTAGATATCTATGGGTTAGACCCACTTCCGCTGCGCGGGATACCGATCTGACCCTAGGGATTCCACATCTGTCCCAACAGAATGGTATCAGAGCAAGGCTTAACCAAACAACACATAATGCATGTTTGACTTGTAATTGAATCTATGCCTTTGTCTTTTAATTTATTTATGCATAAGTCATATTTGATATGTATTGCATGTTTTAAATTAAAATTTTGACCTAATTATGTTATTGACTTGATTGTCATAAATCTCCCATGATTAGGTGATTAATTTATGTTAAGTAATAGTATTAGCAATGTTGGAGCATTATTGGAAGGTCTTTCTTGTCAATACGGGATGAATGAGTTCTTACTACTTATGCCCAAGATCATCATTAGTGTGAAGGTTTAAGTGCTCGAAACTTAGGTCGCTCCGGTAAAATATTAGATGTAGCGTGATGGGTTAACACAGTCACTCAATACCGTCATTATTGTGAGGGTGGACATACGAAGCTCATTAGTGCACATTGATAAGTATACACCCAAAACACGTCTTAATCCGAGATTGTCATTAGTGTGAGGATAAGAAACGGTTTAGGACCAAACTATGAGTCACATGAATGTAATTGACCTTGGAGGTCTACCTAATGAGTTTATAAAGACCAAGATCGTCAATACTTCGAGGCTGGAGTAAATGTCATGGGATCCACTTCCCGCTATGAAATTTTGATAGTCAAATTTTTATTTTTCCGTTAAGGGAGATTATGTAATTACGTAAAGTAGTGGGAGGACACTAATAGATTAAAAATTCCATAATCAATTAGTGTTATGTTTTTTGAAATGAAAAATATTCTGTTACTTTTTAATATGTTGTCTTGTAGATGGTTGTCGTATATCCACTAATGCGACTTTTGGATTCTAATAAACTAAAAGGAGCCGAGAACTACATTGAGTGGGAAATGAACATCTGTCTTCTCTTGGAGTTCTTAAAGTTAAGTTATGTAACTATCAATCCATGACCTATTGAAATCGATCTTCACTCTCATCCTGAAGAGTGAGAAGTTCTTGAAAAATGGAAGGATGATAACCTTATGGGGAAATCCTACATTTTAGGATTGATGGTTCCAGATTTACTGAGATAGTATATAGGGGTACCAGATGCTTGGAGCATTATGCGAACACTCAAGGACTTGTTCGAGGGAAATCAAGAAATCGAGATTTATTGCAGGTCTAAGAAATTATTCTGTGCGACACTCAAGGATGAAGGAGCTGTCAGCATTAATGATTTGAACATGATCGATCAGATCTGATATTTGGAATAATATGGTATTGTGATTGATGAACGGTTATGCCATAATTTGATTTTGTCTTCTTTGCTTAGAATTTATGATGGCTTTGTGTTAAGCCATCTATGAAGAACTTCATAACATGTTACACACGGTGGAGCATGATTTGAGTAAAGACAACCCCACTTTGTACCTCCATGGTGGATTTGGCTATTCAAAGACTTCCGGGAAGTCAAAGAAAATCAAAATGGGGAAGAATAAGATATCAAAGAAAAACTCTAAGAAGCGCAAAGGTGTAAGACCACAAGTAGCTCGTGATGAATGTCTACATTATAAGAAGTTTGGACACTGGAAGAATGACTGTCCAGAGCTGAAAGGAAAAGCATGACCCTCAGGTACACTTTATATTTTTCCTAATATTGACCGGCAGTCCTACTCATATTTGCAACTCCATGCAGGTCATAAGGGTTAAAAGAAGGTTAAACAAAAAGGAGATCTAACTTAGAGTTGGTAATGGTGAGACATTAGATGTCAAGGCCAACGGTTGTTCTAGATCTTCCTAAATGATGTAAATTAGATTTAATACTGTTATTATGTACCTTCACTTATCAGACAAATAATATCACTGCCGATATTAGATAAAGAGGGATATAAAATAAACATTAAAGATGAAGCTTTATGTTTATATGATAAAGACAATTTATTAAAATGTGAATGTTCTTTATCAAACGGTCACTATATTTTGAAAATATATAGAGATGTCTTTAATGTAGAGGAAAATAAAAGTAGGAAATTTGAATTAAATAATATTGAATTATGGCATATGAGATTGGGTCACATATGTGTTAGACGTCTATTTAAATTGGTAAATGATGGTTTGATTGAAAATCTTACCTTAGATCCTTATCCGATTTGTGAGTCACGTATCCAAGGAAATATGACAAATACCCCATTTCTTAGTGTTGGATATCGTGCTGGAGATTTATTGAAGCTAATACACTGTGATGTGTGTGGTCCATTAAATCATGTTGCTCATGATGGTTCAACATAATTCGTGACTTTCACGGATGATAAGTCTAGATATGGATATGTCTATTTGATAAGACATAAATCGAAAATATTTGGCAAGTTCAAAATATTCCGAACGAAGTAGAAAAACAAACCAGTAAATTCATCAAGTGCCTTCGATCAGATCGAGGCGGTGAATACATGAGTGATGAATTCAAAATTTATTTAAGGGAGAATGTAATTCTTGCCCAATATAGCCCACCAGGAACACCTCAACACAATGATGTGTCTAAGCATAGAAATCGTACTTTATTGGATATAGTGTGATCCATGATGAGCTATACACTCTTCCTTATTACCTTTGGGGTTACGCTTTATTTACTGCTGCCCACATATTTAATAGGGTACCATCGAAAGTTGTTTCTAAGACCCCCTATCAAATATGGTTCGGTAGAAATCAAGTCATAGATATTAAAAGATTTGGGGTTGTCCTGCATACCTTAAAGTTATGCAGCGGGATAAACTAGCACCCATAGGGTATAGATGTAGGTTCCTTGGATATTTTGGTAATTCCATTGGATATCAATTCTATGATTCTAAGCAACGAAATGTATTTGTTGTTCGTTTTGCCACTTTTCTTGAAAATGAATTTTTGAGAGAAAGTGGGAATTGTAGAAAGATTGAACTTGATGAGTTTGATCCCAACAGCAAGGAACCTAGGATGGAACCAGAGATCCAACTAGGTGAAGGATCTACAACACAGGTTCTACGTAAGTGAAATATAATATCAAGGCCTCATGAGAGATATTTTTTAACATTTGATGTGAGCTTTGATGTTTTCCTTTTGGAGGAATGAGATCTGACTACGTATAAACATACGATATTGGATATCAATTCGGGAAAATGGCAGGAAGCCATTAAATTTGAGATGGATTCTATGCATGACAATCAAGTCTGGGACTCAGTTGAACTTCCCTAAGGAATTAAACCTAGTGGTTGTAAATGGGTCTACAAAAAGAAACGAGGGCCCAATGGAAAGATGGAAATCTTTAAGGCCCGAATGGTAACGAAAGGTTACACTCAACGTCCTGGGATTAACTATGAGGAAACTTTTTCACCAGTACCATGCTAAATCCATTTGGATTATTTTAGCCATTGTTGCATATCACGACTATGAGATATGGAAAATGGATGTGAAAACCGCTTTCCTAAATGGATTCATTGAGGAGAATAACAATATGGAACAATCAGAGGGTTTCCTATCCAATGAGACTTCAAACTTGATTGTAAGCTCCAAAAGTCTATTTATGGACTTAAACAGACATCTCGAAGTTGGAATCGTCATTTTGATGAGATAATTAGATTATCTGGATTCATCAAGAACAAGGAAGAACCTTGTGTTTATATGAAAGTGAGTGGGAGCATGATAGTTTTCCTAGTCTTGTATGTAGCTGACTTCCTCATCATTGGAAATGATTTAGGATTGATGCAAAGTGTGAAAGCCTACCTTTGAAAGAACTTCTCCTTGAAAGATATGGTAAAGCTTTCTATATACTAGGTATAAGGAGTTGGGGCAGTTGTTGAACCCTTAGGTTTGGATCGGTGCCCCGGGCAGTGGAAGTGGGTCTAACCCATGGATATCAAGTATGGGTGCAATTTTAAATTATTTAATGAAATACTATATTCTATTATGAGTGTATAGGAAAAAATTGGGACTGAATCAGAGTCCTAAAGCTCTAGAACGAACGAAAACAAAATCGGCGCGAGCGAGGGGCACGACGTAGGTGAAGCCCACGCGCTACAGTGCGCGCGCACTGTAGCACCCGGGTGTGATTCTATTATTATTTTTATTTATTTATTTATTTTCATTTGTTTACAAATGCTCAGCTCTCTGGATTCCAGAGAGCTGATGCAATTAGGGTCTATTACCCTAATTGCTTCCGGTCTTCCCTAAACACTTCAAAAACACCCAAAATTAATTTTTAATTTTAAAACCAACATTAACACATGTTATAGAATAAAAATCAAGTTTTTCAAAATATCAAATATTTTTCCAAAAACATAAATTTATTCTAAATACGCACTTGCGTAAATTTTGAATCCAATACACAAACCATTTTAGAATCCCAATTAGAAATATCTCATGAACAATTCTAGTCCACCTAAAGGTGGTCAAGTGAATCTAGAGTGGTAGCCATAGCTCTAAGCTTTAATTTAGAATTCCAAAATCTTATTAATTGTTCCATGTCCAACATGAACATCTTTGACCTAATTACAAGCATGTTGTGTAAATACTTCTAAAGTATCCTAACACAATTGATTAGCCTTATTCAACATTAAGCTATGTGATCATGCATCTAATACATAAATAAACATAGCTTATGAGAAGATCAAACATTACCTAGTAAGCTTGATGCAAGATCCAATCTACTTCTCCTTTGTTGAAATTATTGGAGAACCTTCAATGTGTGCAAGCTTGACTTCAAGATCCAATCTTGTTCTCCTTTGTTTCCAAGCTTCACTTCAAGATCCAATCTTGATTTCTCCTAGATGAAATGTTGTAGAGACCTCACAAGCTTCTCTAAACACTTCTCTAACTTAGGCTAATCTCTCAAGAATTTACTTATGCTTGTATTTGAACTTGTAATTGAAACCTTCATAAAGCTTGCTATTTATAGCAAAACTTCTGCAATTTTTAATTAATAAAATTTGTAATCAACTTGTAAGTGGGCTTAATTCAATTTGTCCAAATATGTATAATTAGGTGTGACTAATCTCTATTGTCTCCCACTTTAATTTAATCCAATTAAAGCAAGTCAAAGATTAGGAAATGGATTAGTTAAATGTTTGCCACCTTGATTTAATCCAATTAAATCAAGCCAAAGCCACCTATTATTACAAACTTACAATTACCATAATATCCACAAATAGTAGAGATAATTATGATTTTACAATTAAGCACTTGTGTAATTGTTGAATTAATCCAATTAATCCAATTAGGTCAAAGTAAATAATAAATGTTATCCAATAACACTTGATTATCTTAGTTGATAATTATAATATCAAATTTTATCTTTTATAAAAAATAATTGGCTACCCAAGTGCTCAACGAGTACACTTCATATTGTGACTCTATAATTTCAGACACGTTCGTCATATAAGCCTAGCTAATATGTACGCAATTCGGCCACCTCCGAATTCACGAAGAACACGAACGACCTTTATAACTATACAAGTAGAGGTCATCACATATGTTTAACAATCCCTCCATCGTAGGCTATCTGAGTTGTGCTTAGGAAACATAGAATATACCGTCAAGTTTCCGAGACGCACATCTCATGTCGACATGTCCACGATTCTTCATAAATGATGCGATCCACCCTAGGTGATCGACTTTGGCCAAAGATTTAAGAATCGTGACTTTACTAACATGGATACCTAAACCCCTATGGTACACATACGGGCCGACAGATCCTATCTTGCTTGGCACTTGATTACTGAGTGCATCGGTCCACACCCAACGAACATCTAGAGGCCATACCATGAAAGGTTTCTGACATACATGGCATCTAAATGTGGAGGATCTCACACAAAATCAATGCTATCCTATAGTCAAAGGATTACATATGCTACTCGACTCGAGGAGATTCCTATTGACGGTGGTGTGTACTTCCAATATTAGGAATCGCTTATGAGTCATTCAGTATTCGCTCAACGAATACCCACATGTCTATACGAGTTTTCAAAACTCATGGTGCATCGCGTTAAACCATTGGAACTCCAATTCCAATATATGACATGTGTTAGTCTTCTAGGTTATAGGAATTCGACCGTATTCCAAAACAAACGACTAGGAATATTTACTTTAAGAACAGTTTACACCTATTGTCAAAACTATTCTAAGGTCGATGTCATTCTTAGCATATCTATACATCAATTTAATACGCATAATGACAATACCGTTAAAGAGGTATGAAATGAAAAATGTAGTTATTTTATTAATAAATAATAAAATGCACAAATCGGATTGGCACTCCAAGCACCAACTCCATCAAACTCCCATTTGCTTAGTGCCAATCTGGATGGTACCGTAGTCTCATCTCCTCCACATGTTTATCGAATAACTTAGGAGGTAAGGCCTTTGTAAGCGAGTCTGCTATGTTGTCTTCTCCTTGAACCTTCAAGACCACTATGTCTTTTCGTTCAATAATCTCTCTAATTACGTGGTATTTCCTTTCCACGTGTTTAGACTTGGAATGCGCCATCGGATCCTTAACCTGCGCGATGGCTCCGTTATTATCACAGTACAATGGGATCGAATCTGCAATACTAGGCACAATGCCAAGTTCTGTGATAAAATTTCTAATCCAAACAGCTTCCTTAGCAGCTTCTGAAGCGGCTATAAATTCCGCCTCAGTGGTGGAATCAGCTGTTGAGCCTCGCTTTGAACAACGCCAACTAATCGCACCATCGTTAAGGGTAAATATGTATCCTGATGTAGATTTTCTATCATCTGGATCTCCTTGAAGTCGGAGTCTGTAAACCCTTAACTTGTAGCTCACTTTCTCCATATATCAGAAACTTATCCCTAGTACCTTTAAGATATTTCAGGATATGTTTCACGGCTGTCCAATGATCATTACATGGATCAAATTGATATCGGCTAGTGACTCTGACGCCGAAACTGATGTCAGGTCTAGTACATAACATATCATACATTATGCTTCCAATACAAGAAGCATATGGCAAGTTAGTACATAACTGAGGCGGAATTTATAACGGCTTCAGAAGCTGCTAAGGAAGCTATTTGGATTAGAAATTTTATCACAGAACTTGGCATTGTGCCTAGTATTACGGATTAGATCCCATTGTACCGTGATAATAGTTGAGCCATTGCGTAGGCTAAGTAGCCGAAGGCGCATTCCAAGTCTAAGCACGTGGAAAGGAAAAACTGTGTAATTAGAGAGATTATTGAACGAAAAGACATAGTGGTCATAAAGGTTCAAAGACTAGACAACATAGCAGACCCGCTTACAAAGGTCTTACCTCCAAAATTATTCGATAAACATATGGATGACTGCAGTACAATCCAGATTGGCACTAAGTAAGTGGGAGTTTGTTGGAATTGGTGCTTGGAGAGCTAATCCGAATAATGTATTATATATTTTATTATTTATTATTAAAATAACTACATTTTCATCCCATTTTTTAGTAATGGTATTGTCATTATGCATATTAGATTGATGTATAAATATGATAAGAATGACATCGACCTTAGAATAATCTTGTAGTAGTATTGGACACTAGGTGGTCCGACATCGGGATAAGTATTACTATTATAAATTATTCTTAAAGTAAATATATTTATATTCCTAATCGTTGGTTTTAGAATACGGTCGAATTCCTATAACCTAGAATACTAGAACATGTCGTATATTGGAATTGGAGTTCCAATGGTTTAACCCGATGTACCACGAGCTTTGGAAGCTTGTATAGACATGTGGGTATTGGTTGGACCGAATAGTGAATGGATCACAGGTGATTCCTAATAATTGGAAGTACACACCACCGTCAATAGGAATCTCCTCGAGTCGAGTAGCATATGGGATCCTTTGACTATAGGATAACATTGATTTTGTGTGAGATCCTCCTCACTTTCATGACATGTATGTCAGAAACCTTTATGGTATGGCCACAAGATGTTCGTTGGGTGTGAACCGATGCACTCATTAATCAAGTGCGAATCAAGATAGGATCTGTCGGCCCGTATGAGTACCATAAACGGTTTAGGTATCTGATAAGTGTGGTTTATACCCACTTATTGCGGTATTTTTAACTTGCAGTTTTGTATATTTCGAGATATTTAAATGTCAATTATAGTTTATTTCTATTTTTATTTGTAGGAACATTAATACATGGATCCTGGGAAAATTACACGTATTTTGGGGACCATACCGGAGCATAGGACACAACGCAGGAACAAATATATCAAAGGAGTCGCGCACCAAGTGAACAGGCGCCATGGCGCCACCATCCATACAATTTCCAGAGGGATGGGCGCCAACACCAAGTAAGTGGCGCCATAGCGCCACAATATTAACTTAAAGAATAAAGGCGCCATGGCGCCCACAGCCATACAAAATGCCAAGATTTGGGCGCCATGGCACCAACGCAATTAGATCAGCGCTGCGGCAAATACACACGTGCTCCAGGATTTGAGTTTTAGGGTTTCTAAGATCCCTAATGATACCCAATGACCCCAGACTCTATTATAAATATAACAATTCGTCCAGAATTAAACGGGAGGCTAATACACTGCACAAAACACAGAAATAAATATTTTTAGAGATCCAATGAGAGGATTGAAGAGCAACAAGGGGAGATTAAAGCGGTGACGTCCGGAGAGGAAGAGATTCAATTCGGGTTTTATCTTCTTATTTCGTTCTTAGACTCTAATGATTTCCATTAGATTCATAACTTATTATTCATTGTTTTTATTTTATTGTCATGAACTAACTCCTTAATTCTGGAGAATGATGTAATCTATGCTTGAACCTTGTAATTGTTGTCGATTTTGTTATGAAGTTTTATGAATTTATTTATATTCTTTTGAGTTTAATGCTTCTTAATTGTTGGCCACAATTGAAGATGATATATGTTTAGAATCTATCACTCGAGAGATGATATTTTGAATAGATCTAGAGATATAACCTAGGATTTTATAGAGTTCGAGAGAATCTGTAGTCCTTTGAAGTCGTTAATATAGAATCACAAAGCGTAATGAGTTGTTAACTATTGGATTTTTATAGAGATATCGAAGTCTGTAGTTGATGATATTTTCACTCGGCACTCGAGAGAGGGAGTGGATATTTTCGGAGTCTTGACTTATAAATAATATAACTGAACATGGATTAATTGCCATGACAAATACATAGGCGGCAGCTAGGTGAAATCAGGATCCAGAATCTCTATCGTATTAGTTCCTCTTATCTAAATTTTTTTATATTTTATTTATTTATAAAAATATCTTTATTATTTGTCGTCTAAATAAAGTTATGATTATCAATTGTAGTAGTTAGTTCGAGTTAACGCAATCCCTGTGGGTTCGACACTCTAAACTCATTTATACTAAAACTTGACACCGTACACTTGCGGTACGATATAAAAATATCACAACAAGTTTTTGGCGCCGTTGCCGGTGATTGTTTGTTTAATTCACATTAATCCTACTACCAAGTAATCTTAGCTTTAATTTAGAATTTTATTTTTATTTTTATTTTTATTTTTATTTTTATTTTTATTTTCTTTATTTCCTTTATTTTTGTCTTAAGTTTTATTTTTGTTTTTATTTCTTAATTTTTTTTGTTTTATATTTTTTCGTACGAGGTGAGTTTGAAAAGAAGCAATGGCAGATCCTATTAGTGCACTGATAGCTCAAGTATCGTCCCTCACGACTCATCTAGCAGTATTGGCAAGTAAAATGGGCCAACCGTCTATTGAAACTGCTTCTTCTAATGGAATGTTTTTACCCAACATAGGAGCAGGATTTGAACAAGTATAGTATGTGAACAATCGGAACTTCAACAACTATAGAGGCAGTCTTATGCCTAATTATTATCATCCGAATTTTTCATATGCTGTTATGGAGAACGTTTTGCAACCTCCTCATGGTTTCAATTATCCAAGAGCTGAGCAGAAACCTTCCTTAGAAGACCTCATGAGCATATTTGTAGCTACAGCTTCAGAGAGGTTTGAGAAGAATGAGACAAGGCTGGATAACTTCGAAACACGAATGGGCAATATAAAGGCAAATATGAAATCTTTAGAAGCGAAAATTGGGTTGCTTGTTTCTTCCATGGCCAATCAACAGACATGGGTGTTTCCGAGTGATATTGAAGTCAACCCCAATGAGCAATGTCAAATCATAACATGTAGGAGCGGAAAAAAGTTTAAAGACACCTCTCAGGACTTAGGCAGTAAAGAATATGAAATGATATTTCAGGAGGAAATAGTAACAGAAGAATAAAACAAAGGTGAATTGATAATGAGAGGTCAAAATGAAGAAGTCACCTTCAGTGTTTTCAGAACCATGCCGAGCCCTCAAGGTGATGTAGAATGTCACAGGATAAATACAGTAGAAAAGGGAGTTGTAAACACGCAGGGTGAATCATTTCAGCGTCCTATGAGCATAATACAGCCATCTATAAAGGAAGATTCTCTGCAGCTAAACCTGAAACCACACTCCCAAAGCACCTAAAAAAGAGGAAAAAAAATGCCAGTTCTCACTTGGAGATGATCCCTAGAAGGTTAAAAAGGAAGCCGAGCCAATTTTACCGAATGTGCAGTCCAGAATTTCCAATTGGGAGACAATCTACATATCGGGAGGACCATCTATGGATAAATCACCACAGCCTGCCAAGCTGTCTTTTTCATGTCATAAGAACCGGAGGATACCAAAGAAGAAACCAGATGAAATTACCTGGTTCACTGCGTTTAAGCCACCATAACCATTTGGGTGGTTGCGTCTGGCTGAAGACGTTAAACTTAGCGCTAGCGGGGAGGCAACCCTTACATTTTATTGCATTTTTTATTTTCCTTATTTTTATTTTTTATTTTTATTGTATGCTATTTATTAATTTGCATGTTATTTACGCAGGTAGCACGAGACACACAACACCCGCGCAACCAAATTCTAACCAGCAAGAGCCTGATCAACTCCATGCATGGTAGTGTTGTTCCTCACTCTTGTTCTTTAAATTTTTATCTTACATTGAGGACAATGCAAGTTTTAAGTTTTGGGGTGTGTGCATGATGTTTACTTGCTATTTAGTTGTTTAAATTTAAATAAAAAAAATTGTTTTAGTCTTTGATAGTAAAGCATAAACCATGTGATGATATTGTTTGTTTATGAGTGAAATTTTAGAAACGATAAGTGTATGATTTACTTTTATCTGATGTCTTGAATAATTGATCTATGTTAGACTCATAAGCACTTAAAAACAGTTTTTAACAGTGAAAACTTAAGTAGTTGACAAGATGACTAGTTGAAGCAATTGCATGTCGATGAATGACCGTTTGCTTAGATATCTATCTTAATTTGCTAGTGTTCTGAAGTATGGTATCGTTAAAAAGAAAAATGTCTCTAAAGAAAGAAAATAAATCACCTATAACCGATAAGCGTGAAGCTACCCATGGGGGAGTATTAGGACCACCATGAGGAGAAATGCTACCTTAAATGGTAGGTGAGTTGAAAAAGAAAAGCGCAAAAAGAGAAAAGCAAAAGAGACAAGAAAAGAAAAGAAAAATCATACCATACTGAGCACAAAATAAAGCAATTACAGAGCATAACTGAGATATCTAGGTTGGTTTGACCCATCAATTCTAATTTCTAAACGAAATCATTGAATTGGCTTACTTAGGAGTTAAGCTGTGAATAAACCTTAACACACACACACTGTGAGTCTAGCTTAGATGATTTACTCAAGAATTTAGATTCGAGTTGCAATTGCGTACTTTGAAGGTTCTCTAATTTCATTTATAAGCTTTCATTGAGGAAAATTTTATGTGCAACTATCGGGATTATCTTTTGTTATTTTTTATATTTTGCATGATTGTGTGTGAATGACGTTTGTGGGTGCCGTCGCTATAAGCCCTCACGAGACTAAAACTCGTCCACTAGGGCTGCCTAGGGGTTTAAAGGCTTGTTGCATATGCTAAATGCAATCGTGATCCCTACTAAAGTGGCTTAGTTAATTTAGTTATTTTTAATCGTTTATTTGAATTCAGTTTTTATTTTTATCTTTTGCTCGGACTAGCAAAACCTTAAGTTTGGGGGTATTTGATAAGTGTGGTTTATACCCACTTATTGCGGTATTTTTAACTTACAATTTTGTATATTTCGAGATATTTAAATGTCAATTATAGTTTTTTTTCTATTTTTATTTGTAGGAACATTAATACATGGATCCTGGGAAAATTACACGTATTTTGGGGACCATACAGGAGCATAGGACACAATCCAGGAACAAATATATCAAAAGAGTCGCGCACCAAGTGAACAGGCGCCATGGCGCCACCATCCCATACAATTTCCAGAGGGATGGGCGTCATGGCGCCCATCAACACCAAGTAAGTGGCGCCATGGCGCCACAATATTAACTTAAAGAATAAAGGCGCCATGGCGCCCACAAGCCATACAAAATGCCGAGATTTGGGCGCCATGGCGCCAAAGCAATTAGATCAGCGCTGCGGCAAATACACATGTGCTCCAGGATTTGAGTTTTAGGGTTTCTAAGATCCCTAATGATACCCAATGACTCCCAGACTCTATTATAATAAACAGTTCATCCAGAATTAAACGGGAGGCTAATACACTGCACAAAACACAGAAATAAATATTTTTAGAGATCCAAGGAAAGGATTGAAGAGCAACAATAGGAGATTAAGGCGGTGACGTCCAGAGAGGAAGAGATTCAATTCGGGTTTTATCTTCTTATTTCGTTTTAGAACTCTAATGATTTCCATTAGATTCATGACTTATTATTCATTGTTTTTTTTGATTGTCATGAACTAACTCCTTAATTCTTGAGAATGATGTAATCTATGCTTGAACCTTGTAATTGTTTGTCGATTTTGTTATGAAGTTTTATGAATTTATTTATATTCTTTTGAGTTTAATGCTTCTTGATTGTTGGCCACAATTGAAGATGATATATGTTTAGAATCTATCACTCGAGAGAGGGGATTTTGAATAGATCTATAGAATATAACCTAGGATTTTATAGAGTTCGAGAGAATCTGTAGTCCTTTGAAGTCGTTAATATAGAATCACAAAGCGTAATGAGTTGTTAACTATTGGATTTTTATAGAGATATCGAAGTCTGTAGTTGATGATATTTTCACTCGGCACTCGAGAGAGGGAGTGGATATTTTCGGAGTCTTGACTTATAAATAATATAACTGAACATGGATTAATTGGCATGACAAATACATAGGCGGCAGCTAGGTGAAATCAGGATCCAGAATCTCTATCGTATTAGTTCCTCCTATCTAAATTTTTTTATATTTTATTTATTTATAAAAATATCTTTATTATTTGTCATCTAAATAAAGTTAGGATTATCAATTGTAGTACTTAGTGCGAGTTAACGCAATCCCTGTGGGTTCAACATAGGGATGGCAATTTCCGGATCCGCAAGTTTTTTTAGGGAACCGGGTCCGGCAGTCGACCCGGAAAAACGCTTCCGGGTCCGGACCCGGGTCTACCCGGGATGGACCCGGGTATACCCGGAACCGGACCCGGGTTCCGCAACTCCACTGTTTTTTTTTTTAATTTGTTTTTTTCAACTCTATTAAGTATTAACAAATAACAATATCACAATATGTTTGAATACATTAGAAATTTGATAAGGGTTGGGTACATGGTACTTGGGTTATGTTGTTTTTGTTTTTGTTTTTTTGGTTTTTTTTTTTTGAATGTACCGGGTCCCGGGTACCCGGGTCCGGAAACAACCGGACCCGGAACCGGACCCGGTACATTGCGGGTCTACAAAATTTAAAATCGGATCCGTAATTTTTTTTGCAGATCCGGGTCTACCCAGACCCGGGTCGTCCGGGTCCATGCGGACCCGGGCCGGGTCCGGGTCTATTTGCCATGCCTAGTTCGACACTCAAAACTCATTTATACTAAAACTTGACACCGTACACTTGCGGTACGATATAAAAATATCACAACAAGTTTTTGGCGCCGTTGCCGGTGATTGTTTGTTTAATTCACATTAATCCTACTACCAAGTAATCTTAGCTTTAATTTAGAATTTTATTTTTATTTTTATTTTTATTTTTATTTTTATTTTCTTTATTTCCTTTATTTTTGTCTTAAGTTTTATTTTTGTTTTTATTTCTTAATTTTTTTTTTGTTTTATATTTTTTTCGTACGAGGTGAGTTTGAAAAGAAGCAATGGCAGATCCTATTAGTGCACTGATAGCTCAAGTATCGTCCCTCACGACTCATCTAGCAGTATTGACAAGTCAAATGGGCCAACCGTCTATTGAAAATGCTTCTTCTAATGGAATGTTTTTACCCAACATAGGAGCAGGATTTGAACAAGTACAGTATGTGAACAATCGGAACTTCAACAACTATAGAGGCAGTCTTTTGCCTAATTATTATCATCCGAATTTTTCATATGCTGTTATGGAGAACGTTTTGCAACCTCCTCATGGTTTCAATTATCCAAGAGCTGAGCAGAAACCTTCCTTAGAAGACCTCATGAGCATATTTGTAGCTACAGCTTCAGAGAGGTTTGAGAAGAATGAGTCAAGGCTGGATAACTTCGAAACACGAATGGGAAATATAGAGGCAAATATGAAATCTTTAGAAGCGCAAATTGGGTTGCTTGTTTCTTCCATGGCCAATCAACAGACATGGGTGTTTCCGAGTGATATTGAAGTCAACCCCAATGAGCAATGTCAAATCATAACCTGTAGGAGCGGAAAAAAGTTTAAAGACACCTCTCAGGACTTAGGCAGTAAAGAATATTGTAGGACACAGAAACTGGGTGACTCATGCTGTTCTAGACTCAGGGCCTAGTTGGGAGTACAGAGTAGCCCGCGGGGGACTAAACCGAAGAGTAATGGAGTCGCCACCCGGTGTGAACAGGGAAAATGATTTAAGGCCGCACTCACCCCTCGCAAGGGAAGACCTCAAACCGTTGGGTTCGGAATGGTCCCTTACTTTTGTCGTTTGTAATGAATGGATTTGTGCAATATTAACCAAGTCTACTTAACATACATGTTGGTCAAAGTAGTCTAAATTCTTATAAAGCCTAAATCTTGTTTACATGCTTCAAACTTTCATAACGGCAAACACATGATATCACACATCAAACATGTCAAATAACTAATGATCCAAACATAACATAACTTAAATTCCTAATACGAAAGGTAAATAACTAAGTCATGCTAAAAATAAAACAACATTCTAATAGCCTAATCATGCTCAAATACAAGTTTGGATGAAATGAAATATATGAATCCTTCAAGTGGTACGGGGCATTGTATCCCGAGTGCAAACCATAATACCGTCCATTCAGATTCGGCTATGGAATTTATGTTCGGGTTTCCATCCAATATACCACAAGAAAAACACATATTTCATTCACCCGAAATCACGTCATATACTAATTAACAATATTCATGTGAAATAAAGTAAATTACATGCTTTTCTAAATTACTAATTTATATAACGCAAATTAAATAACATGCTAAACTAATTATTCATGCTAAATAATATAAAAAAACTTATTTCCTAAGTCATCATTTCATGTGAAGAAATTCTATAACATGCTTTCTAACTAATTCATACGAATAAAATAAATAATTTGCGCCCTCAGGTCTAACCTTTTGTGTCGTCTCTCGGAAGCGCGTTATAACGGCCGTCGGAAGGGCTAAAACTCCGTGAATCCATCGGTTCGCTGTTTTGGCATTTTTCCTCGCCGTTTCGCTGTTCGGGTCGCTGTTTCTACTCCGTTTCATGGCGTTTCAGGTTGCGGTATTTAGGCCACTGGTTTGCAGTGAATTAAGGACTGTTTTGGTTCGGTTTTAGGGGGGTTTGAGTTGAGGTTTTTTGGTGTTATAGTGGGCTGTTTGGTGATGCAGTGAGGCAGTGCAGTGAAGGCTTTTTCGGTGATTTAGGGGCTGGTCAGTGAGGGTCTTTTGTGGTGATTTACTGGCAGGTTTTGGGACGGTTTATGGTGTAGTATGCGGTAGTTTGTGTGCAAGGGTTATTAACGTGAAGGGGCAGGGGCTGCTAGGATAAGGGCAATTAACATGGAGAGGCAGTGACATATGGCAATTAACGTGAGGGGTATTTGTAGTTTAACGTGGCTTGAGGTGTTGGGCAAAGGATAAGGGCTGTTCACGTGCAAAATTGAGGCTAGGTGGCAGTGTGAGTGCGTGGGGCAATGTTACTTGACTAAGTGCGTGTGTGCTGGGCAATGTGGCGTGATGGCTGTGAGGCTAGGTGGCAGTATGTGAAGGCGTGGAGGTTGTGGATGATTTGTGGTGTTGATTTGGTAG
This sequence comes from Zanthoxylum bungeanum, assembly GCA_019454045.1. Classification (NCBI taxonomy): domain Eukaryota; kingdom Viridiplantae; phylum Streptophyta; class Magnoliopsida; order Sapindales; family Rutaceae; genus Zanthoxylum; species Zanthoxylum bungeanum. Next base: position 55,660 of record SKCR01049236.1, read on the forward strand.
GGCTAATGGCATGTGCTGTATTGATTAGGCGAGAGGCAATGGAGCAAGAGACGTGAGGCAAATGGAGTAAGGGACGTGAGACAAGAAGGATTTTATGCATGCAAGTGGCGTGAGGCTAGTAATGTGAGTGGGGAAGTTTTGTAGCTAGTGGTGTTTGAGATCAAGGGGCTGCTTAGGGTTCTCGGCGTGATCCAAGAGGGGCTGAGTGTGTGTCTGTTTTGCTTGTGGTGTGTCCTCTCTGCTTAGGGTTTATTCATGTGTTTTATGAGAGGGTGAAGGCTGCTGTTTGTTGAGGAGATAAGGGGCTGTTACTTTGTGGTTTGCGGAGAGCTTGGGGGTGGTCTGTGTGGGGTTTTCTTGAGTTGGCTGATGGCTTGGCTTTGTGAAGGGACTGCAATTGAGTGTGTGAAGATGTTTGGGTACGGGGACTGCTGTTGAGAGAGGAAGGGGCTATGTCGTGAGTTACTTTTGGCGTGAAGCTTAGGGGACCAAGGTGGTGTCAGTTTGTGCGTGAGAATGGGGCTGGAATGGGAGCCTATCTCAGTGGCTAAATGGCATGGACAATGGAGGCAAGATGGAGGAAGCTTGGACGGGGGCTGACTTGGAGGGCAGAATCGGCGTGACTTCTAGGGAGGATGGAGAGCAGTTTTTTGTTCTTCCAAATGCCAAGTGTTTGCTTGGTATTTTTGCTTGATGTGTATTGATATCTGCTAGGTGTTCCAAGGCAGAAAAATGTGTGTTTATATAGGCATTTGAGAGGGCATTAATTGGGTTGGCAAGGTGATTTTGAAGGACATTTATTAGGTTGGCAAACTTTGTTGAAAAATGGTGAAAGGTTGATGTAATTGTGATGGCTTTGTTGAAAATGTCTAAAGATGGATATTAATGATGTTGAAAATAAATAAAAGGAGTGTTATAAGGTCTTGGACGTGGGGTTTACTAATAAATGGTGTAGGGTTGTCTAATAAATGGCTTGGAAAAAATGGTATCAAGGTAAAATGTGAAGTCAAAGGTTAAAGTAAGTTTGGTAAATGGATAAATCATGTTTGAATAGTGCAATGAGGGGTAATTTTAGTGTCATGGACGTGGGCCTAATGGGTGGTGGGCTTGGTGTTTGATTTATTTTGGTTTCATGGGCTTTGGATGTGGGTTTAGGTGTTTAGGTGGGCATAGAAGGGTTTGCGGTGATTTTCGGGTTATAGATACACTTTGAAACGAACATCTAACAAGCGAACTCCGAGCGAACTTAGCGAATCAAAACCAATAATATGTCAATTCTTGACTTCTCATTTCTGACGATCGTTTTCCGCGACTTCCACGACTCAAAGGTAGTGCCTCCTTACGAGACTCATCATCGGGTTTGGTATGCAAAAATGCAATGCCTACAATCGCCCCCACTTTGATGGGATCTGTTCAGTGTGTGACAATGACAATCCTATCAAAGTATGTGCAATGCATTTTTACTTACCTGGCTCGCCAGCTGTCACCTGGTCCGCCTGCTAGGTTGGTTCGATGGTACTAAACCCCGTACCTAGGGTGTCACAGTAGTCCACAATTCTTCACGGTAGTCCACAACACTTCATAATAACCTGGGATTCGTTCCTGGATTCCTTCCAAAACTCTGACGGTGTGGACCTTAGCCCTGATATTCATTCCCGGATTCACTCCGAAACTCTGCTGATATGGGCCTCGACCCTGGGATTCATTCCCGGATTCATTCCAAAACTCTGTTGACGTGGGCCTCGACCATGGGATTCATTCCCGGATTCATTCCTGGATTCATTCCAATTCTGAGAGAATCATTCCCTGGATTCATTCCAAATTCTGAGAGATTCATTCCCTGGATTCATTCCAATTTCTGAGAGATTCATTCCCTGGATTCATTCCAAACTGAGAGATTCATTCCCCGGATTCATTCCAAATGCTGAGAGATTCATCTCTGGATTCATTCCACATTCTGAGAGATTCATTCTCTGGATTCATTCCAAATTCTGAGAGATTCATTCCCTAGATTCATTCCAAATTCTGAGAGATTCATTCTCTGGATTCATTCCAAATTCTGAGAGATTCATTCCCTGGATTCATTCCACATTCCGGAGAGTCTGGATTCATTCCAAATGCTGAGAGATTCATTCTCTGGATTCATTCCACATTCTGAGAGATTCATTTTCTGGATTCATTCCACATTCTGAGAGATTCATTCTCTGGATTCATTCCAAACTGAGAGATTCATTCCCCGGATTCATTCCAAATGCTGAGAGATTCATTTTCTAGATTCATTCCACATTCTGAGAGATTCATTCTCTGGATTCATTCAAAAACTCTGAGAGATTCATTCTCTGGATTCATTCCCAAAATTGATACTGAAGTTGATGTGGGTCTCGTTCTCGATTTGAGTTGAGATAAAGGTTTTCTTCCCTGAACTGTAGGTCTTGTTCCCGATCTGAATTGTGTTGAGCTGAGGGTCTTGTTCCCTAAATTGAGTTATGGGTCTTGTTCCCGAACAGAATTGTGTTGAGGGTCTTGTTCCCTGAGTTGTGGGTCTTGTTCCCGATTTTTTGAGTTGTGGGTCTTGTTCCCATTTTGAGCTGAGGGTCTTGTTCCCTGAATTGTGTTGAGGGTCTTGTTCCCGATTTTTTGAGTTGTGGGTCTTGTTCCCGTTTTGAGCTGAGAGTCTTGTTCCCTGAATTGTGTTGAGCTGAGGGTCTTATTCCCTGAACTGAGATGAATGTAGGCTTTGTTCCTGAACTGAGCTGTCTGTAGGATTTGTTCCTGAACTGTACTGAATGTGGGTTTTATTCCTGAACTGAGCTGAATGTAGGCTTTGTTCCTGAATTGAGCTGTCTGTAGGCTTTGTTCCTGAATTGAGCTGTCTGTAGGCTTTGTTCCTGAACTGAGCTGAGTGTGTGGCTTTGTTCCTGAATTGCATTGACTATGGGCTTTTTTCCCGAATTTGCTGGACGTAGGCTTTATTCCCGAACTGTATTGAATATGAGCTTTGTTCCCCTGACTGTAATGAATGTGGGCTTTATTTCCCAACGGTGTTGACTGTGGGCTTTGTTCCCTGATTGCCATACCCTGCAAGACTGGTACTGATGTGTCTCCATATCCGGAGTGCCATACCCGGCAAAAACTGATTCTGAGAATGATGTGGGCCTCGCCCCCAGATTGCCATACCCGGCAAGACTGCTACTGATTGCTAATGTGGGCCTCGCCCCTAGAGTGCCATATCTAGCAAGACTGACTGATGCCGTGATGGTTCATTTCAACATATTGTAATACCTCACTCGAGATAATCCTAATAGTTAAACATATTTTCGTCCTCAACAGATGCTTCGTGTCAAAACCAGAGAATCTTTAAAGTACTCAATATACTCAACTCCGATGGTCTGAATAGGTGATCTGAACTAGACCCCAGTGTGTGTGTGCTTAGGCTCTTTTGCAGCTTATTCCTTAAGTAGGCTAACTTGATGATTTCGCTTCGGAGAATCGGACCAACGGGTCTAACCAATCTAGATGTCTTGATCACTCTCTGTGATTACTCTTGCATACTCAACATGATATAGTCTTTTTTCCTTTTTGTCTCTTTCTTTTCTTGCATTTTGAATTTTCTTTTTTTCTTTTCTTTTTCTTTTTTTCTTTCTTTCACACACCTACCCTTTAAGGTAGCATTTCTCCTCATGGTGGTCCTAATACTCGCCCATGGGTAGCTTCACGCTTATCGGTTATAGGTGGTCTATTTTTCTTTTTCTTTTCATTGCAGAGACTTTTTCTTTATTTTCAACCATATCATATATCGTAGCATAAGTAAACCAGGGTGGACATCCAGGCAAACGGTCATTCACTGATCCATCATCTCTTCAACTAGTCATCTTGCCAACTACTCAGGCTTCTACTGTTGAGATCCCGTGATCCAGTGCTCATGAGTCTAGCCGAGATCAATCCATTCAGAATACCGGATGAGAGCACGTCTCGCACTTATCGTTTCTAAGGTTTCTCCCTACAGCAAACAATGTCATCACCGGACATATGCCTAACCATCAAAGACTTCTCTTTCTCTGACATTCCTCTTTTCAATTGCTGGTAATTTGGGGCTTCGCCCCCAGGGGTTCATTTCTGAATATTGCTGGTATTATTTTATATGCTTTGAACTTGCTTGTATTCTGTCGCTTTCTCTTTCCTTCTTTGAGACCTGCGAACACAAACAAAACAATAGAATGAAAACATGTGCGTGTGATGTGTAAGTATGCAAGTGTAGAGGTACTTCCTTTTCGTGATGGGTTGGATCCTCATTGTGCTCCTTGGCGCCATATGTCTCTGGTCGCCCCCTGCTGGTTCTCTTTTGTTTGAAATCTGTAAAAACAAAACACAAAACAAGGGATGCAAGTTACGTGTATGTATGTATGCATGGATGAATTTCCTATCCCATTGGGTTAGGTTTTCTGCCAATTCCCTTGGTGACTGCTCGGTCTTCTCTTCCTCAGGTAAAGTACAACATTAATCGGCTCGGTGAACTCATTCCTTTCCAAGTCTGACAGTTTCGCTGCCCTGTTTCCCAATTTCTGAATGGCCATTCTGTCTTTTCTGCTTGCTTCTTCTGGGAGTTCTTTGCGTTCCAGATATCGTTGAATATCATGGTACCAGGGTTGAATATTTTTGTCAAATATACTCATGTTGGCTGATGGTCTTCTGACAAGTCTTCCTTCTTCCCTAACCCAACAGGAATCTATGATGGCTTTCAAGACACAAAGGGTTAACATGATGCGTGTATGCATGAGATGTGTGCGATGTATGGAATAAATAAGCTCATAAAAGAATTTACCCTAATTGGCTCGTTATCATTTTAAAGTATTCAATCATACTATTGCGCGGTGCAAACTTGTCCCAGTTGAAAAGGCCCAACAGGTTTACACTTTGCGATAACATGGCTAAATGACTTCAAATGATAAGAGGCCCAAACATAAAATGGCCCATCGACATTTTAGAAGCTTTCGGCTCAATTGTCAAAGGACACGAACTTGTCCCAGTTTAAATGGCCCAACAAGTTCATATCTCTTGACAAGAAGTCCAACTGGATCCAAATGACTGTGATCCAAAACATAAACATAAGCAAACAATTCCTAATGGTCATACAACTACGGTTCATGTGTAGATTTCAGGAGTGTAAACAAAGGCTCTCGCTGAAGAAGGATTGTTCACAACTAGGACTCCCCACTCAAAGGTTCAAGCGACCAAGTGAACGCACCTTTTTTATACCTTACTGTACGTGCCAACGAGTTATGGTGTGTGACTAACTGTCGAATGGACTTCCCATTGTAGATTCCCCAGAGGGAGGGTGGAGCGAGGCTCTCTTAAGTACCCAAGCCCCTTAGGCTCTTATCGCTTGGTGTCTGGAATAAACAACGAGTCCTCCAAACTAGTCTGTCATAACGAGCTACAAGTAATGATTATCTAGGTGCCTTCACAGCTTTTCCTTATAGAAAGGTAGTGAGTGAAGGAAGACACCAAATCATTACCTAGCCTTAAAAATGCCTTTAATTAAACTCCTTAAACCCACAATATACATGATTAATTAAAGCACAAATCACAAACATTACAAGACATTATTTCAGGGCCAATTCTCTATCCCCAGTGGAGTCGCCAGACTGTAGGACACAGAAACTGGGCGACGCATGCTGTTCTAGACTCAGGGCCTAGTTGGGAGTACGGAGTAGCCCGCGGGGGACTAAACCGGAGAGTAATGGAGTCGCCACCGGTGTGAACCGGGAAAATGATTTAAGGCCGCACTCACCCCTCGCAAGGGAAGACCTCAAACCGTTGGGTTCGGAATGGTCCCTTACTTATGTCGTTTGTAATGAATGGATTTGTGCAATATTAACCAAGTCTACTTAACATGTTGGTCAAAGTAGTCTAAATTCTTATAAAGCCTAAATCTTGGTTTACATGCTTCAAACTTTCATAACGGCAAACACATGATATCACACATCAAACATGTTAAATAACTAATGATCCAAACATAACATAACTTAAATTCCTAATATGAAAGGTAAATAACTAAGTCATGCTGAAAATAAAACAACATTCTAATAGCCTAATCATGCTCAAATACAAGTTGGATGAAATGAAATATATGAATCCTTCAAGTGGTGCGGGGCATTGTATCCCGAGTGCAAACCATAATACCGTCCATTCGGATTCGGTTATGGAATTTATGTCCAGGTTTCCATCCAATATACCACAAGAAAGAACACATATTTCATTCACCCGAAATCACGTCATATACTAATTAACAATATTCATGTGAAATAAAGTAAATTACATGCTTTTCTAAATACTAATTTATATAACGTAAATTAATAACATGCTAAACTAATTATTCATGCTAAATAATATAAAAAAAAAAAACATATTTCCTAAGTCATCATTCATGTGAAGAAATTCTATAACATGCTTTCTAACTAATTCATACGAAAAAAATAATAATTTGCGCCCTCAGGTCTAACCTTTTGTGTTTGTCTCTCAGAAGCGCGTTATACGGCAGTCGGAAGGGCTAAAACTCCGTGAATCCACCGGTTCGCTTGTTTTGTTTTGGCATTTTTCCTCGCCGTTTCGCTGTTCGGGTCGCTGTTTCTACTCCGTTTCGTGGCGTTTCAGGTTGCGGTATTTAGGCCACTGGTTTGCAGTGAATTAAGGACTGTTTTGGTTCGGTTTTAGGGGGGTTTGAGTTGAGGTTTTTATGTGTTATAGTGGGCTGTTTGGTGATGCAATGAGGCAGTGCAGTGAAGGCTTTTTTGGTGATTTAGGGGCTGGTCAGTGAGGGTCTTTTGTGACGATTTACTGGCAGGTTTTGGGACGGTTTATGGTGTAGTATGCAGTACTTTGTGTGCAAGGGTTATTAACGTGAAGGGGCAGGGCTGCTAGGATAAGGGCAATTAACATGAAGAGGCAGTGACATATGGCAATTAACGTGAGGGGTATTTGTAGTTTAACGTGGCTTGAGGTGTTGGGCAAAGGATAAGGGCTGTTCACGTGCAAAATTGAGTAAGGGACGTGAGGCAAGTGGATTTTATGCATGCAGGTGGCGTGAGGCTAGTAATGTGAGTGAGGAAGTTTTTGTAGCTAGTGGTGTTTGAGGTCAAAAGGGCTGCTTAGGGTTCTCGGAGTGATCAAGAGGGGCTGAGTGTGTGTCTGTTTTGCTTGTGGTGTGTCCTCTCTGCTTAGGGTTTATTCATGCGTTTTTATGAGAGGGTGAAGGCTGCTGTTTGTTGAGGAGATAAGGGGCTGTTTACTTTGTGGTTTGCGGAGAGCTTGGGGTGGTCTGTGTGGGGTTTTCACTACAAGAATTAGACCATTTAGCGTCGAATTGTTTCGACGCAATAAGTGACGATTTCGACGCAAATGATATTTAGCGTCGAAAAAATTAGACGCAAAAAATGGACGATAAAATGTCGACGAAAACCACTTTTAGCGTCGAAATAATTAACTGCGACGCTAAAAAATAGTATTCTGCGTCCAATTTATTTCGATGCTAAAGTAAAAGTTCGACGCTATATTGTATATTTGGCGACGAAATATATCGACGCAAAAATTTAAACTTTTAGCGTCGAAAGGTGTCGACGCTAAAGTATATTAAAAAAGTATTATATGTAAGCTTATAGCGACCATGTTTTTTACCTTTAGCGTCGAAACTCGTCGACGCTAACATATATTAAAAAAGAAATATATGTACGCTTACAGCGGCCATTTTTGTATACTATTAGCGTCGAAATATTCGACGCTAAAAGTAAAAAATTTATTTTTTTAAAAATTAGTAATTTACTTATTTTTGGTCTAAAATATTTAATTTAGTTGAAAAAAAAATGTAATAATGACGAAATATTATATTGAAATTTGTTTTAGAAAAAGAAATATTATATTAAATCTATTTGTTCAAAATGTTTATACAAAACCAAATATAAAAATTAATTGCTACTGTGATGGGGGGACGCTCGAGCCCGATGCACCATGACTCATTGAGGCCTCGAACATCTGACGGAAAGCCAGCAGTTGCTGTTCCAACTGCTCCATCTTCTTCTCGTGGTCCATCATCTTCTTCTCGTGTCCACCGTGACCTGTTGTAGCTTCTCCTTAGTCTGCTGCAGCTCGTCTTTGGTGGTGACTAACTCGTCTCGAAGAGAGACATTGTCCGAATTACCATTATTGCGTGCAGATGACGTTGGCTTCTTACGAGTGCCAAGCAACGTTGTAACTGTCTGATTCTTGAAAACCAATTGCGAAAGCTGCTCATCTGGTATAGGGTCGGTCCCTGTCTCCTGAGTTTGATGTTGGAGTTCCATCATTTCGTTTTGTTTCAAAAAATAAGTTAATATTAGAATTTTGAAAAAAATTTAACATATATAATATTAATTATTTTATTTTAAGAACTGAAACTTACATAGCAGCGTTCGGCTTCTTCATTTTCCATTTATTTTTGTCATTGTAATGCGTCACACGGAAAAAATCTGGAAATGATTGCACCTCACATGTGCTACTCTGTTATAAACATAAAATAAATTCAATATTATTCCAGATAGTAAAAACAATTAACTGTTAAATTTTACGTTATGATATATTTACCTCAGAATGTTCGGCACGATGTTGGATAAATGGCTTCGAACCTCCACGGTGGTTAAAACGCAAGTGACTTCGATTTTCCGCATTTGCGTGACATTTATCCTGTATTCACGAACACTGTAAGTACCGAAAACAAAGACAATTATAAATTTCCGTTTATTTCAAAATTTACCTCGTGTTTTTTGCTCGACCAAAGCTCACATAAGAATGTCCGTCTTGTTCCTCTATAAAATCAGGTTTGTGTTGTGGAGCATTTGAAGGTCCATGTTCGTCGAATATTGGTTTCAAGACTTTTGTTCTATAATCTTTTATAACTTTTCCCCATGTGGTAGTCAATATATTGTTGGACATTCACTTGGGTCAGATCGAAGTCGAACCATTCCTACATGAAAATTCGAGTAAAAATAAGTATAAAAAAAAATGTTAAATAACAAACAATATCGAAAACTTACAAGTAGCGAAGGGAATAGCTGGTTCAGTTTCGTCTCCCACGGTATCTTTCTCCAAGATACGTAGTTTTGGGGAGCTTCATTTCGAGCTGTAGCTCCTATGGCTGTATTAAACGCTGAATTATGTTGTCCGACTTGAGTGTGTCCATCATCTGATATCTCTATCCGGATACGACCGTGAGCCTTAACGTACTTAGCCAACCCCAGGCCACGGGTGCGTCCTCGACCCTTCACTTGTACTGGACTCACCTGTGCTAGCAGAGAATCACCAGGGCCAGTTGCCCTTGCTGATGTAGATGGAGTCGCGGTAGCCCGTTTGCGATTGCCCGGTGCCATCTGCAAAAAACCCGTCGCATTAGCGTCATCAATTCCAAATTCTTATACATACATACATATCCATACAAGTCAATACAACTTAACAAAAGCGCTTATAACATCGAATGCTCACTTTCGTTTTCAAATTCATTCATTCTTTTATTCATTTCACATATGCATTCATTATCCATATAATCTACGAGTTCCATCATACACGTACATACACACAGTCACACACTCAATGGGATACATATAACCAACCACGAAGCACACAATCACACGACTTCTCATGCACACGTTCGTATGGCGTTCTTACGCGTTCGAACGGACCAATTCCAGTGAGCTCACGTTCGTATGGCGTTCTCGAACGCGTTCGAACGGACCAATTCCAGGGAGTTCACGTTCGTATGGCGTTCTTGACTTCTCATTTCCGATGATCGTTTTCCGCGACTTCCACGACTCAAAGGTAGTGCCTCCTTACGAGACTCATCATCGGGTTTGGTATACAAAAATGCAATGCCTACAAATATGAAATGGTATTTCAGGAGAAACAGTAACAGAAGAAGAAAACAAATGTGAATTGATAATGAGAGGTAAAAATGAAGAAGTCACCTTCAGTTTTTCAAAACCATGCCGAGCCCTCAAGGTGATGTAGAATGTCACAGGATAAATATAGTAGAAAATGGAGTTGTAAACACGCAGGGTGAATCATTTCAGCGACCTATGAGCATAATACAACCATCCATAAAGGAAGATTCTCTGCAGCTAAACCTGAAACCACTCCCAAAGAACCGTTAAAAGAGGAAAAGAAAGGCCAGTTCTCACTTGGAGATGATCCCTAGAAGGTTATTAAAAGGAAACCGAGCCAATTTTACCGAATGTGCAGTCCAGAATTTCCAACTGGGAGACAATCTACATATTCTGGAGGACCATCTATGGATAAATCACCACAGTCTGCCAAGCTGTCTTTTTCATGTCATAAGAACCGGTGGATACCAAAGAAGAAACCAGATGAAATTACCCGGTTCACTACGTTTAAGCCACCATAACCATTTGGGTGGTTGCGTCTGGCTGAAGACGTTAAACTTAGCACTAGCGGGGAGGCCAACCCATGCATTTTATTGCATTTATTTATTTTCCTTATTTTTAATTTTTATTTTTATTGTATGCTATTTATTAATTTGCATGTTATTTACGCAGGTAGCACGAGACACAACACCCGCGCAACCAAATTCTAACCAGCAAGAGCCTGATCAACTCCATGCATGGTAGTGTTTGTTCCTCACTCTTGTTCTTTAAATTTTTATCTTACATTGAGGACAATGCAAGTTTTAAGTTTTGGGGTGTGTGCATGCTGTTACTTGCTATTTAGTTGTTTAATTTAAATAAAAAAAATTGTTTTAGTCTTTGATAGTAAAGCATAACCATGTGATAATATTTTTTGTTTATGAGTGAAATTTTAGAAACGATAAGTGTATGATTTACTTTTATCTGATGTCTTGAATAATTGATCTATGTTAGACTCATAAGCACTTAAAAATAGGTTTTTAACAGTGAAAACTTAAGTAGTTGACAAGATGACTAGTTGAAGCAATTGCATGTCGATGAATGACCGTTTGCTTAGATATCTATTAATTTGCTAGTGTTCTGAAGTATGGTATAATTAAAAAGAAAAATGTCTCTAAAGAAAGAAAATAAATCACATATAACCGATAAGCGTGAAGCTACCCATGGGGAGTATTAGGACCACCATGAGGAGAAATGCTACCTTAAATGGTAGGTGAGTTGAAAAAAAAAAGCGCAAAAAAGAAAAAGCGAAAAGCAAAAGATACAAGAAAGAAAAGAAAAAATCATATCATACTGAGCACAAAATAAAGCAATTACAGAGCATAACTGAGATATCTAGGTTGGTTTGACCCATCAATTCTAATTTCTAAACGAAATCATTGAATTGGCTTACTTAGGAGTTAAGCTGTGAATAAACCTTAACACACACACACTGTGAGTCTAGCTTAGATGATTTACTCAAGAATTTAGATTCGAGTTGCAATTGCGTACTTTGAAGGTTCTCTAATTCATTTATAAGCTTTCATTGAGGAAAATTTTATGTGCAACTATCAGGATTTATTTTGTTTTTTTTATATTTTTGCATGATTGTGTGTGAATGACGTTTGTGGGTGCCGTCGCTATAAGCCCTCACGAGACTAAAACTAGTCCACTAGGGCTGCCTAGGGGTTTAAAGGCTTGTTGCATATGCTAAATACAATCGTGATCCCTACTAAAGTGGCTTAGTTAATTTAGTTATTTTTAATCGTTTATTTGAATTCAGTTTTTATTTTTATCTTTTGCTCGGGACTAGCAAAACCTTAAGTTTGGGGGTTTGATAAGTGTGGTATATACCACTTATTGCGGTATTTTTAACTTACAGTTTTGTATTTTCAAGATATTTAAATTTCAATTATAGTTTATTTTCTTTTTTTTATTTGTAGGAACATTAATACATGGATCCTGGGAAAATTACACGTATTTTGGGGACCATACAGAAGCATAGGACACAACGCAGGAACAAAATATCAAAAGAGTCGCGCACCAAGTGAACAGGCGCCATGGCGCCAACATCCCATACAATTTCCAGAGGGATGGGCGTCATGGCGCCCATCAACACCAAGTAAGTGGCGCCATGGCGCCACATTATAACTTAAAGAATAAAGGCGCCATGGCGCCCACAAGCCATACAAAATGCCGAGATTTGGGCGCCATGGCGCCAACGCAATTAGATCAGCGCTTGCCGGCAAAATACACATGTGCTCCAGGATTTGAGTTTTAGGGTTTCTAAGATCCCTAATGATACCCAATGACTCCCAGACTCTATTATAAATATAACAGTTCGTCCAGAATTAAACGGGAGGCTAATACACTGCACAAAACACAGAAATAAATATTTTTAGAGATCTAAGGAGGAGGATTGAAGAGCAACAAGGGGAGATTAAGGCGGTGACGTCCGGAGAGGAAGAGATTCAATTCGGGTTTATCTTCTTATTTCGTTCTTAGAACTCTAATGATTTCCATTAGATTCATGACTTATTATTCATTGTTTTTATTGATTTTCATGAACTAACTCCTTATCTTGAGAATGATGTAATCTATGCTTGAACCTTGTAATTGTTTGTCGATTTTGTTATGAAGTTTTATGAATTTATATATTCTTTTGAGTTTAATGCTCTTGATTGTTGGCCACAATTGAAGATGATATATGTTTAGCTCTATCACTCGAGAGAGGGGATTTTGAATAGATCTAGAGAATATAACCTAGGATTTATAGAGTTCGAGAGAATTGTAGTCCTTTGAAGTCGTTAATATAGAATCACAAAGCGTAATGAGTTGTTAACTATTGGATTTTTATAGAGATATCGAAGTCTGTAGTTGATGAATTTTCACTCGGCACTCGAGAGAGGAGTGGATATTTTCGGAGTCTTGACTTATAAATAATATAACTGAACATGGATTAATTGGCATGACAAATACATAGGCGGCAGCTAGCTAGGTGAAATCAGGATCCCAGAATCTCTATCGTATTAGTTCCTCCTATCTAAATTTTTTTTATATTTTATTTATTTATAAAAAATCTTTATTATTTGTCGTCTAAATAAAGTTAAGATTATCAATTGTAGTACTTAGTGTGAGTTAACGCAATCCCTCTGGGTTCGACACTCTAAACTCATTTATACTAAAACTTGACACCGTACACTTGCGGTACGATACGATAAAATTAAAAATATCCCAACAGTATCCATGTGAGAGTAAGTCACGATTCTTACGACTTTGGCCAAAGCCGATCACCTAGGGTGGATCGCATCAGTTGTAAAGAATCGTGGACATGTAGACATGAGATGTGCGCTTGGAAAACTTGACTGTGTATTCTCTGTTTCATAAGTATAACTCAGATAGTCTATGACGGAGGGATTGATAAACATATGTGATTACCTCGACTTGTAGAGTTCAGAAAGATCGTTCGTGTTCTTTGCGAATTCGAAGGTGATAGAATTGTGTACATATCAGCTAGGCTTATATGACGAACGTGTCTGAACTTAGAGAGTCCCAATATGAAATGTACTCGTTGAGCACTTGGGTAGTGGATTAATTTTGATAAAAGATAATATTCGATATTATAATTATTAACTAAGTTAATTAAGTGTTATTCGATAACATTGATTATTTACTATTGACCTAATTGGATTAATTAGATTAATTCAATAATTACACAATGGATTAATTACTCTGAATGTAGTTTTATATAAAATATTTTAAAATACACCCATGTTAGATATCCACGGGTTAGACACAATGTTGGAGTTGGTGCTTAGAGTGCCAATCCGAATAATATATTATACATTTTATTATTTATTAATAAAATAACTATATTTTCATTTTATACCTTATTAATGGTATTATCATTCATGCATATTAGATTGATGTATAAATATGTTAAGGATGACATCGATCTTAGAATAGTCTTGTAGTAATACTTGACACTAGGTGTCCGACATTTGGATAAGTATTACTATTGTAAACAAACTACTCTTAAAGTAAATATTCTTTGTCGTTGGTTTTGGGAATATATTCGAATTCCTATAACCTATAAGACTAGCACATGTCGTATATTGAAATTGTAGTTCTAATGGTTTAAACCCGATGTACCATGAGCTTTGGAAGCTCGTATAGACATGTGAGTATTGGTTGGACCGAATACTAAATGACTCACATGTGATTCCTAATAGTTGGAAGTACACAACACCGTCAATAGGAATCTCCTCGATTCGAGTAGCATATGTGATCCTTTGACTATAGGATACATTAATTTTGTGTGAGATCCTCCACACTTTGATACCATGTATGTAAGAAATCTTTCATGGTACGGTGTATTCTATGTTTCCTAAGTAAAACTCGGATAGCCTACGACAGATGAATTGTTAAACATATGTGATGACCTTGACTTGTATAGTTCAGAAAGGTCATTCGCGTTATTTACGAATTCGAAGGTGGCCGAATGTGTACATATTAGCTTAGGCTTATATGACAAACGTGTCTGAACTTAGAGAGTCCCAATATGAAGTATACTCGTTGGAATTTGGGTAGCCCATTATTTTTATAAAAGATAATATTTGATATTATAATTATTCAACTAAGATAATCAAGTGTTATTAGATAACATTTAATTATTTACTTTGACCTAATTGGATAATGGATTAATTCAATATTTACACAAGGGCTTTGTCGTAATTTCATTAATTATCTCTACCATTTAGGATATTATGGCAATTGCAAGAAATAATTGTAGGTGTTTTTGGGTTGATTTAATTGGATTAAATGAACCAAAGTGAAACATTGAACTAATCTATTTCATAATCTTTGTCTTGATTTAATTGGATTAAATCAAAGTGGTAGACAAAGGTGATTAGTCACACCTAATTATACATATTAGGACAAATTAGATTAAGCCCACATAAAAGTTGATTAGAACTTTTATTAATTAAAAATTGTCTAAGTTTTGCTATAAATAGCAAGCTTTATGAAGGTTTTAAATAAGCTTGAGAAAGCTAAATACAAGCAATTCTTGGAGAAATTAGCCTAAGTTAGAGAAGTGTTTGGAGAAGCTTTGTATCTCTACAATATTTCATCTATGAGAAATCAAGATTGGATCTTGGAGTGAAGCTTGCTAGCATTGGAATCAAGATTGGATCTTGGATTCAAGCTTGCAAACCTTGGAAGTTCTCTAACCAATTCAACAAAGAGAATAAGATTGGATCTTTGTATCAAGCTTACTAGGTAAGTTTGGAATCTCTTAAGTCATGTTATTCATTAGTGAGTTATCATTAGTAGACATATAGTGATGAATTATGTATTGGATGCATGATTACATAGCTTAATGTTCAAAAAAGGCTAATAAATTAAGTTACGATGCTTTAGAATTATAAACATAATATGCTTGTTAATTAGGTCAAATATGTTCATGTTGGACATGGAACAATTAATAAGAGTTTGGAACTCTAGATTAAAGCTTAAAACTATGGCTACCATTCTAGAATCACTTGACCACATTTGGGTGAACTAGAATTGTTCATGAGACATTTCATTGTGGGATTCTAAATTGGTTTGTGTTTTTATTCAAACAAATGCATATATGTATTTAGAATACATGTATGTTAGTTGTATAACATGTGTTGTGGTTGGTTTGATGTTAAAATTGATGAGGATATCTATATGGATAACCAGAGGGTTTCGTATCCAGTGAGACTTCAAACTTGGATTGTAAGCTCCAAAAGTCTATTTATGGACTTAAATAGACATCATGAATCGTTGTTCTTATGAGATAATTAGAGTATCTGGATTCATCAAGAACGAGGAAGAACCTTATTTTTATAAGAAAGTGAGTGGGAACATAATAGTTCTCCTAGTCTTGTATATACATGACATTCTTATCATTAGAAATGATATAGGATTGATGTAAAGTGTGAAAACCTACTTTTGCAAGAACTTCTCTATGAAAGATATGGGTGAAGCTTCCTATATACTAGGTATAAGGCTATACCAGGATAGAGTTAAGAAGCTTATAGGGTTGTCGCAATTGACATACATAGATAAGATAATAGAAAGGCATGTTTTTACCAACTGCAAGGTAGCAAATGTACCTTTCTGATACGACATACATCTTTCGAAGAAAATGGCACCTCAGGCTGAGGAATAGAGAGTTAGAATTTATAACTTGCCATATGCTTCATGTACTTGAAGCATAATGTATGTTATGCTATGTACAAGACCTGACTTCAGTTTCAGCGTAAGGTGTGACTAGTCGATATCAATCTGATCCAGGTAATGATCATTGGACAACCGTGAAACATATCCTGAAATATCTTAAGGGTACTAGGGATAAGTTTCTGATATATGGAGAAGATGAACCACAAGTTAAAGGTTATACAGACTCCGACTTCCAAAGAAATACAGATGATAGAAAATCTACATCAGGATATATATTTAACCTTAACGGTGGTACGGTTAGTTTGCAATGTTCAACGCAAGGCTCAACAGCTGATCCCACCACCGAGAAAAAATTTATAGTGGCTTCAGAAGCTGCTAAAGAAGTTGTATTGATTAGAAATTTTATCACAGAACTTATCGTTGTGTCTAGCATTGCGGATTTGATCTCATTGTAATGTGATAATAGCAGAGCCATTACGCAGGCTAAAGAGCCAATGGTGCATTCCAAGTCTAAGCACATAGAAAGGAAATACTGCGTAATTAGATAGATTATTGAATGAAAAAAATAGTGGTCTTGAAGGTTAAAGGACTAGACAACATAACAGACCCGCTTACAAATGCCTTACCTCCTAAGTTATTCGATACTTATGTGGAGGAGATGAGACGGTGGTACAATCCAGATTGGCATTAAGCAAGTGGGAGTTTATTGGAGGTTGTGCTTGGAGTGCCAATCCGAATAATGTATTGTACTTTTTATTATCTATTAATAAAATAACTATATTTTTATTTCATACCTTATTAATGATATTGTCATTAAGCATATTCGATTGATGTATAAATATGCTAAGAGTGACATCGACCTTATAATAGTCTTGTAGTAATATTGGATGGTCCAACATTAGGATAACTATTACTATTGTAAACAATTCTTAAAATAAATATCTTAGTCGTTGGTTTTGGAATACGGTCAAATTCCTATAACCTAGAAGACTAGCACATGTCGTATATTGAAATTGGAGTTCCAATTGTTTAAATTCGATGTACCATGAGCTTTGGAAGCTCGTAGACGTGTGGGTATCGGTTAGACTGAATATTTAATGACTCACAGGTAATTCCTAATAGTTGGAAGTACACACTATCGTCAATAGGAATCTCCTCGAGTCGAGTAGCATATTGATCATTTGACTATAGGATAACATTGATTTTCTGTGAGATCCTCTACACTTTGATGCCATGTATGTAAGAAACATTTCATGGTCTGGCCTCTAGATGTTCGTTGGGTGTGGACCGATATACTCGTTAATCAAGTGTGAATTAAGATAGAATCTGTCGGCCCATATGTGTACCATAAAGGGTTTAGGTATACATGTAAGTAAGTCATGATTCTTAAAACTTTGGCCAAAGTCGATCACCTAGGGTGGATCGCATCAGTTGTAAAGAATTGTGGACATGCCGAAATGAGATGTGCACCTTGGAAACTTGACGGTGTATTCTATGTTTCCTAAGCACAACTCGGATAGCCTACGACAGATGGATTGTTAAACATATGTGATGACCTCAACTTGTATAGTTCAGAAAGGTTGTTCGTGTTCTTCCCGAATTCGGAGGTGGCCGAATTGCGCACATATTAGTTATACTTATTTGACGAAGTGTTATTTTTTATAAAAGATAATATTCGATATTATAATTATCAACTAAGAAAATCAAGTGTTATTGGATAACATTAATTATATACTTTGACCTAATTGGATTAATTCAATATTAACACAATGGCTTTGTCGTAATTTCATAATTATCTCTACCATTTGAGGATATTATGGTAATTGCAAGTATGTAATTATAGGTGTTTTTGGTTTGATTTAATTAGTTTAAATCAAAGTGGCAAACATTGAACTAATCCATTTCCTGATCTTTGTCTTGATTTAATTGGATTAAATCAAAGTGGTAGACAAAGATGATTAGTCACACCTAATAATACATATTTCGACAAATTAGATTAAGCCCACATAAAATTTGATTAGAACTTTTATTAATTAAAAATTGTCTATGTTTTGCTATAAATAGAAAGCTTTAGCTTGAGAAAGCTAAATACAAGCAATTCTTGGGGAAATTAGCCTAAGTTAGAGAAATGTTTATAGAACCTTTGTGAGATCTCTACAATAATTCATCTAGGAGAAATCAAGATTGGATCTTGGAGTGAAGTTTGCTAGCATTGAAATCAAGATTGGATCTTGGAGTCAAACTTGCAAACCTTGGAAGTTCTCCAACCATTTCAACAAAGAGAAGAAGATTGGATCTTTGCATCAAGCTTACTAGGTAAGTTCGAACTTCTCTTAAACTATGCGTAGGACACAGAAATCGGCGACGCTGTTCCAGGCTCGCGGCCCCATCGGGAGTACGGAGTAGCCCCCAGGGGACTAAACCGGAGAAATAAAATACAGCCGCCACCCTGTGTGAACTGGGAAATGATTTAAGGCCGTACTCACCCCTCGCAAGGGAAGACCTCAAACCTTTGGGTTCGGAATGGTCCCTTACTTATGCCACTTGTAATGAATAGATTTGTGCAATAATCTAACCAAGTCTACGCAACATATATACGCAAGAATAACCTATATCTAAGTTTACAGACAACCTATATCTAAGTTTGTATGCATAAAAGTAAATTGACATGACGGCCAGCACACAATTTCATGAACATATGCGTGAACGTTTCCTCAAGCAGTACGTGGAGTTGTATCCCAAGTACAGACCGCACTACCGTCCATTCGGATTCGGCTACGGATTTACGTCTGGGTTTCCATCTGATATACCACGAGAGGCAACACACAAAGCATTAACACAACGCAATCATTAACCCAATGTTGACAAACATGAAATATGATTATGCATATAACTATAAACAACCAAAAAGAACAAAACAAATACGGAATAATAAAACAACAATAAACGGAAATTAAATGTGAAATAATAAAAGACTAATAATGCGAAATAAATGCGGAATAATAAACATGTGACCAAATAACTTAGTCGTTTTCAATATAGGACTTCGCATGCCCGGTTGAACGTATTCCACGTCCAACCAAACATGTCTTGTCCGGGATAACAAAATAAAATATAACAAAGGGTGCCCTCAGGTCTTACCTTTTAAGTCGCTTCTCGGGAGTGCGTTGGGACATCGCCGGAAGGGTTAACATTTCTGCTATTTTTCTGGTTCGCTAGTTCGCTGTTTCCGCTCACTATTTTCTATGTTTTCTTCACTGTTTTGGAAGGCTCGAGGGCTGATTTTGGGATGATTTTTGGGACTGTTTTGGGGACTGTTTTGTGTGATTTATGGACTGTTTTCGTCTTTGTGTTTTTTGTAGTTTCACGTCCAAGGTGTGTTTCCGTGTCAGTGAGTGCGCCTTAGGTGTGTTGTCGTGTCACTATGTGTGTCAAGAGATTACTGTGTGTTTGTGTTCCTTCTGTATTTATGTCTTGGTGTGTGTGTGTTTCTTAGTGGTTGTGTGTGTGTGTGGTGGTTAAAGTTAGCGTGGGGCCTGTGTGTGCATTTTGAGTGTGTGTCTGTGTCAGCGTGTGTGTGTCTTTGTGGTGTCAGTTGGCCGTGAGTGAGTTGGTAGGCACTTGTTGTTTTTGGCGTGAAGAGGTGAGCTGACCGTGGGCTTTGTTGTTAATTATTCAGTGGATGGCTCTTATCTATTTGTTGTTTTGTCGCTCAGGCGTTGCTTTGGCTTAAGGTTCGTTGCCACATTGATTGGGTGAGGGCTTTGGTGGCTTGCTGAGTTGCCATGAGAGAGAAGTTGGGGCTTAGGCTTTTGTGTGGCTGCCGAGAGTTTGTGGCATATGCTTGGTGAGAGAGAGATGTGTGTGGGTTAAGAAGGTGCGAAGTCATTAGTGGCTTTGCTGTTGTGAAGAGCCATGATTGGCGTGAGGTGTGTTGGGTGAGGGACGAAGAGAGAAGAGAGGCTAGAGCTGTTTATTAGGGTTTTTTTGGTCATGTGTTAAGAGGCTGGTTGGGGGGGCTGTTTCGGTGGTTAAGGGGTTGGTTCCTTCTTGTGTTTTGCGGTAATGGATGGATTTTTTCTAGTGTGTTGGGCGTGAATGCTAGGGGAGAGAGGAGGGGCGTGAATTAGCTAGG